>SNQJ01S0072293.1:106386-130265 GCA_010110895.2 Picea sitchensis
AACCTTGTACAATATCTACTGCAAACTGATATTCAGAAAATAACAGAAAAAGATACAATGGAAAATACAAACATTACACAGAGATTTTTCACCTGGAAACCCAAACCAGGAAAACCAACATATATTATATTGATACACTTGTGTTACATTATTTACAATACAATATACATATAGGAGCCAGCGACATCCAAAACCCTAACCCAATGACCTGGATTAGTCCAAAACCCTAATTCCTTAACCGGAAATAGAAAATCATCGGAAAAAAACATGTGCCGAAAACCACCTAATATCATGTGGTCCCGGAAATATGTTGGCCTGGCGATAATATGTCGGCTTGAAACCGGCGAAAATATGTCGGCCCAAAAAAAATTTTTCGGGGGCGCTGCCCCCGAACCCCCGCGCAAGTGGCTCCGCCCCCCTGCACCCCCCTGCGCGCCCGACGTAGGCGCTCATACGCTACTACTCGTGCAAAGAATATAACACATACCCAACAAAATTAAGGCATGGAGCAAGATGATTGCCAAGTTTAAGGGAAAATTTATACTAGTGGATTACACTTTGAACTGATTTAGGAAGCTACAAAACCTAAGACAAAAGGAGATGATAGTGAAGGGATACACTGAATAATTTTATACATTATCCATCAGATTTAGGCAAAGTGATGAAGGAGATGCAGGCTTTTGTAAATACATTAATGGCCTTTATTATATTATCAAAGTTGAGTTGAGCATGGTGAGAATTCAATTCATCGGAGATGTATATCAACTTTCCTTGAAGGTCAAAGAGAACTAAATAAATAAACGAAGTTCCCATCGTAAATGAATAAGTGGTAGAGGCAAGAACGTTATTGGAAGAGGACAAAGCAGTGGAAGAAAAGGAGAACAAGGAAATAATACTAGTGCTGAAAATCAATGACCTACAAGAAATTATGAAGCAATAGAGGTCGAAGAACTCCTAGAGGTAGAGGAGGAATATTTGGAGGAGAATTCTTCAAGTGTGGAGTACAAGAACATAGAGCATATGGTGTCCAAATAATTTAAATTCTAATAGAAGGAAATATGGAAAAACACATACTACTTAAGGAGTTTAAATAACAACAAGATCAATGATTGGATATAACATTGATGAAGGGTAGCAAGAACATGGTGAAATTCTTATGTTCTTGAAAGTGTTGTTCAAGCCAGAGTGCTAGCCTGAAGAGAAAGAGTTGGAACAATAGAAGGCAATTTTTAAAACTAAATGAAATATTGGAGGTAAGTGTTGTTCACTTATTGTAGATGGTGGTAGCACCTAGAACTTGGTATCTAAGTATGTCATGGAGCAGAAGTTGAAATGTACCCCCCATTCAAATGCATATCAAGTGTCTTGGTTACAAAAGGTACACCATGTCATTGTGTTTGAGTAGATATTGATAAATTTCCACTTGAAAATTATCACTATCAAGTCTTATGCGATGTAGTGCCAATGCACACCTTCCATTTGTTGTTGGGGAGGCCTTAGCAATTTGAATGGAAAGTTGTTCATGATTGAGTAAGAATACTTTTCTACTAGAGATAGGTGGAAATAAATTTGAAAGAGAAAATAAATGACATAACAATATAGGTTAGGGTGTTGTTAATAGAGTTTAAAGAGGTTATTTTAGATGATATGATAAAGGGATTTCCACTTGTGAGAATAATTTCATACCAAATTGATTTTATTCCAAGTTCAATTCTACCAAACAAGGCACTAGAGAGATTGATCCCAACTGAAAGTACATACGTCAATAGGAAAGTTTATGAGTTATTTGAATAAGGATTGATAAGAGAAAACTTGATCCCTTGTGAAGTAATTGTTGTACTAGCACCAAGGAATGGAGGAGAATGGTGGATGTTCCTTGATTCAAGGCCCATCAACAAGATTGTCATAAAGTTTCAGTTTCCATTACCATGATGGATAATTTAGTAGACTATTTGATTGGAGTGAAGTATTTTATGGCATATTAACTTTCAACAAAACAAAAAGGAGCACATGAGTCATGTGAGGTAGGTGTTGGAGTAGTTGAAGCAGGAGAAGCTACTTATAAATCTACAAAAATGTTCCTTCATGAAAGAAGAAATGCTACTTGGCATTCATGATATCTCAAGATGGGTTGAAGATGGATTTGTAGGAAGTAAGAGAAATTGTGGGGTGGCCAATTTTGAAAAGTACATTTGAGGTAAAATATTTCATGGATTAGCTAGCTTCTATTGAAAGTTTATTAGAAATTTTAGTGGTATATGTGCACCATTGATGGCATGCATCGAAAAGGAGAGTTTCAATGGAATGAAAAAACACAAAAATGGATTTGAATTGTTGAAAAAAAACGTCATTGAGAAACTAGTGTTTCCTTTTCTATAATTGGGAAAGTGTTCTAGTGGATTGTGATGCAAGAGGGACAACAATTGGAATAGTGATTTATCAAGAGGGAAAACTAGTTGCATTCTTCAATGAGAATATAAAAAGTGCAAATAAAAAATAATATGTGTATGACCAAGAGTTCTTTTCCATCATACATGCATTAAAGAAGTGGAGACATTATTTTTTGCCTAAGGAGTTTGTCCTCTATATTTATCATCAGGTGTTAAAATATATAAGAAACCAAGAAAATTTAAATCAATAGCACATGAAGTGGGTGGAATTCTTGCATAGTTACAAATTTGTGTTGAAGCATACGTCTAGGAGATCAAACATGGTTGTCGATGCATTGAATAGAAGGACACCAATATTGACTACTATGGTAATGGAGATGGTAGTGTTGGAAGAAATGAAGAAATTGTATGAAAGCAGTGTAGATTTCATTGAAGCTTGGAATGATAGAAAAGAATCACAGAGTGGTGACTAAACTCCATTCTTGGACTACTTTATCCAAGAAGTATTTTTGTTTACAAATTAGTAGTTATGTATTCCAAGAGAGTCAATGAGAGAAAACCTCAACCAAGATTTGAAAAATGGTGGCTTGAATGGAAATTTTGGTGTGGACAAGACACATGTATTAGTTGAATAACGTTATTGTTGGCCTATGATTTCCAAGAATGAGAATAAGTGGGTTGAGAGCTATAGGATTTGCATGCCAAGGGAAGAAGTAAAAATAATGGACTATACATAGCTACATTGCCAATACTGGAAGTGCCATGGGAAGATTTCAACATGGATTTGTGTTGGAATTTCTAGGAACCCAACAAGGTAATGATTCTATCTTCGTAGTTGTTGTTAGATTTTTAAAAATGGCACATTTCATTCTTTTGGCACAGGGAATACCTAAGGTTCAGCTCCAATAGCACACCAACAAACCCTAACTACTGGCACTTTCGGCAACACCTGCAAAGTAGATGAAGTCTCACCCAAAGCAATTATGAGGGGGTTGGAATAAATGATGTTTACAACCAAGTGGAATATCAAGTGGATCTAACACTGGAACATCACAACATTCATATATCACTTATCGACTTAGATCTATTCTGCACATATACTTATCAGATCTAAAACAGTAATACAATCACAGTATATTATGACAAAGATAAAATAACAATCACACATAACAAAAAATATACGTGGTTCACCCTCTCTCTGGGGCTACGTCCACAAAACTATGATTTATAATATATTACGATGAAGCATACAGTTCTTGTTTGCACTCTTAGCTTAGTAGATCTCTTCTCTTATCCTCTCTTTCTCTCCCCTCCCTACGCACCCAGCTGTAGGTTTGATCTTCGCACCCATCTGAAGATCTTACAATACCAGAAGGCTCTCACACTCAACGCTTCTTTCTCTCACAAAAATACCACTAAATCGAAAACAATATCGTACCCACCCGAACTAGGTTCTCATGACCTTTATTTATACATTACAATCACTCACCGACATCCCTAGGCTGAAACCTAGGTGTCCAAAACCCTAGATACCAAAACCCTAGGTGTCTAAAACCCTAGGTCAACTTTGACCCATATTTTCAGGGCTTTGAGAACCTATCTTTCCTTTCTTCTCATGCGGTGCTCCAAATCATCCAACAATGGATTTTTCCACTTGCTGACTTGTTCACGATCCTTCTTCCTTTCTTATCTGTCATTCTTGATCTCCTCATCCAACCACTTGCTTTCTTGGACTTCGCTCCATATTTTCTTCTCTTTTGCTCACTTCGACCCAATAACAGTCACCATGTCTTCCACGAAGTTCACATTTTCCTTTTCTTCTTTGATCTTCACTTTCTTCTATACCCAAGGGCTAATAGGCCTCCAACACTCACCTTTGACTTGTCCCGAGGCACTTTAGATCTGAGCTTCTTGTTTTACTTCAATTCCTGACTGCGCAGTGTAGCCTCTGCTTTCTACTCCATGCCTTTTTTTTTTCTCCTTGTGCAGACTGTATTTTTTGTGTCTGGTACCCAGTTTCAACTGCACCTAGTACCTAGACCCTTTTCTTCATGCTTCTACTTAGAGCTACGAGGAAACTGGTTGTCATAATACAACTTCAGTCGGCTCCCATTCACTAATCCTTTCTTCCACTCCCCATTCAGAGTCTTCAATTGCGCAAATCCTCCCTCGGTAACATAAGTGATCTCATATGGCCCTAGCCAATGCGTTATGAACTTCCCAGGGTGTTTGATGAACTTACTGTCATATACCAGTACTAGATCACTTTGTTTGAATGCCTTCTTCCTGATGTGCCTATCATGGTAGGCCTTCTCTCTTTCCTTCTTTACTTGTTGATGGAATCATGCAACAAATCTATCTTCGTCCAATTCAACCAACTGTGCAAGCCTCTCTTGAACAACGCTAGGGTCATCCATATCTGTAAAGGAAACAATTATCAGCCTTGGTACCAAATATTCCATTGGAACAATAGTTTTGAGACCATATACCAACTTGAAGGGGGTCTACATTGTTAGTTTCTTACAAGTGGTCCTATAAGCCCATAATATTGCTGGTACTCTTAAATTCCAATCATCCATGTTCACATTGCAAATCTTCATCAACGTTGTCTCCAAGATCTTATTGAATGCTTCAACTGTCCCATTTTCTTGTGGATGGTACAGTGTGGTCTTCTGATGGTGGAATGCAAATTCTTCAATCAAGGCTTCAACTATCTTATTGATGAAATGTGTTCCTTGATCACTCATAAGTATCTTTGGGCATCCAAACCTGGTTATGATGTCATCAAATATGAAGCACGCAGCTGTAGTTGCACTACAGTCCATGACTTCTCTTGCTTCGGCCCATCTAGTCAAGTATTATGTTGCTGTAATTATGTACCTTGCTCCTGTATGCTTTCCCAGTGGATTTATAGGTCCAACGAAGTCAATGGCCCATTTATCGGAGGCTTTTAGGGTCATTTGTGGGGTTAATGGAATTTCATCTCTTTTGGATGGATTCCCAACTCTTTGGCATACATCACAGGCTCTGGAATAGTCTTTAGCATCTCTATGTAAGGTAGGCCACCAAAGGCCAACTCTTAGAACCTTCTGCATAGTCTCTTTTCCTGCATAGTGCCCTCCTGCGAGGCCTTCATGAGCTTCTACAAGGATCATTGGTCGCTCTGCCTCCATAAAACATATTCTTAATATCTCATAAAGTCCCATCTTATATAGATGTCTAGTTATAAGTGAGAAGTCTGCAACGCGCACTACTAGTTGTTTCTTCTGGGGAATTGTATACTCACTAGGTGCCATTCCTGTTGATAGGAACTGGACTATATTTCTGAAGTGTTCATCGATATTTATAATGGAAAGTAGCTGTGCATCCATCAGTGCATCCTCTAAACTGGTTGATTCTTCACCATGTTCCAACCTTGACAAGTGGTTAGGACCTTTGTTCATTCTCCCTGGCTTTACTATGATCTCAAAATCATATTCTTGAAATAGTAGCATCCATCTACATATACTTCCCCCCAACACTGGCTTGTTGACTAGGTATTTCAGCATGGAGTGATGAGTAAACATTTTAAAGTGTCCTCCCAACAAGTAGTGGTGAAATTTCTACAATGCATACACCATGGCTAACCCTTCTCGCTTAGTGGTGGTGTAATTAATCTCAGCAGTGGATAGCTTCCTGCTAGAAAAGGGTAACAGGTGGTCAATATATCCTGCTCCTGGATGTGCTAACACATCTCCTAAAGAAATGAAAGACACATTGACATGCACATGAAACTCCTTGGTCCAATCTGGGAAAATCAGAATGGGCGCAATAACCATTTTTTGTTTCAGTGTGTTGAAGCTCTGCTGGCATTTTTCTGTCCAACTAAACTGAAAATCCTTTTTCAATAGTTTTTCAATGGGCATTGTGATTTGAGCATATCCTTTGATGAACTTCCTGTAATAGCATGTGTGTCCTAGAACAGTGCGCAACTGTTTAACTGAAGTAGGAGGGGGTAGATCAACTATAATGGCAATTTTGGATAGATCTACCAGCAATCCTTGCTTGCATACAATATGACCTAATAGCACTCCAAATGGTGAAAAGAAAATACATTTCTTTAGGTTCAAAGAAATTTGACACTACCTGCATTTGTCCAACATTAGCCTTAGACATTCAATATGATTTTTCAATAAACTAAAAACACTCCAATCATCAAAATATGCTTCTAGGAATTTATGCAGAAATTCCTTGAATGATTCAACCACCACTCTAGAAAATATGGTTGGGGAATTATTTAATCCAAATGGCATCACTGTATACTGATAGGATCCCCACTCTGTTGCAAACTTGGTCTTATGGCGATCTTCCTTGGAAATCCGAATCTGATGGTATCCTGAAAATCCATCTGTAAAAAAATATACTTCCTGACCTCCTACATTATCTAACACTTCGTCAATGATTGGTGTAGGGAAGGGATCATGCAAACAAACATCATTCAGCTTCCTGAGATCTACGCATATCTTGATCTCCCCTGTTTTCTTGTCTTGCACCACCATAGGGCTTATCCATTCTGACTCTTCGATAGGCTCTATAATCCCTGCTTCCAACATTCTGTCGAGCTCAATTTTCACTTTCTCCTTATATTTAGGGTTTAGTCTGTAAGGTATCTGTTTGACTGGTCTAGAATCTAGCTTCAAAGGAATCCTCATCTCACCCATAGGCCCTTTAATTCCCTTCATATCAATGAACTTGGTTGGAAACAAGTCCTGATATTCATGCAGTAACTCTGTAATTTTATCAATCGTAGCAACATCCCAATAATCCCCAACATTTGCAAAATTTGGTGTCTGCTCTGTTCCAGTATTGAATTTCTTAATATTAATCAGCTATCCAATAAATGGTAGCTCAACTCCTGGTCCGTCCACATCTCTCTGGCCTTCTGTTTCTGTGATGTTCACCTTCTTCGGATCATCGTCTTCATCGGAATTGATGTTGTAACAACCTTGCAGTTTCTGGAGAGGCATAGTCCATTCATCCTCTTCTTGTTCTAAGGGAAGGATAGATACCTCCTTCAATACTTTACATCTCAAAATCTATAATGCTTGATCTACTGATGGATATTGACTTTCAAATAAGAAGGTGGTTACAAAATTCTGATTCATACCTTGCCAATCTGTAGTGATGAGGCACACCTCTGCTTGAAGGTACCAGTTGATAGGTGTCGTGTCCAATGGGTTGATGAATTTGTGTACCCACTACTCTTGAGGGATGTTCCTCCAGGCTTTCTCACAGCTTCGCACATGGTCCTTTGGGTAGCTTCGACATGTGTAGTGAACTTCACAGCCTTCTACTTATGTTGAGAACCTCGTTGCCATTAGGGTATGACACTATATCCAATCTGTAATGTTACTTTTGTGTGCCCCCCACCATCTTGTTGGTGTGGCTTTCAGGGCCTCATCCATCGACAATAATATTTGTTGTATTGGTACACTTTATTCAAATTCTGACAAGAAGGTTTCTAAAGGGTTCAGACCATCAAATGTGGGTAAGTTACTTATGGTTGTGCCAATCCAACGAACTTCTCTGGTTAGTCTAGCACATATTCTTGTAGATACTTCATACATATTATTCTACCAGTTCTCCAGTGCTTCTTCTGAGTCTGAAGAACATGCCCTATCACTTCACCAACTTAATTTTCTATCGGTTGTGGGATTAATGTAATCTTGTTGTCTGGTTGTTAGCTTGTATATGTTTTCCAGTGCATATGCGTGGTCTTCTTCTCTGATAGGTTTTGTGTACTGTTGACCTTCATCTGTATCTAAAGGTGGGATGACCCTAAGGCCATCTCTTTCAAAAGTCATATGTCTCTTCTTTAAATCAACCACCGTGGAACTATTGAAAGCCCAATCAATTCCTAATAGCACGGGGTAAGGACAATTGTCATCAACAATCTCAATAACCTCAAAATCTACAAATGTTCTTACTCCATCAATGTCCACAGAGACATGTTCTAATCTACCAAAAGGGCTTAGAACTTGTTGATTATCCATCCTAATCCTGATAGGGGAATAGATCAACTTTGTTTTTCCCATCAGTGCCCAAGTTTTCTTCGTCATGACATTGATCTTCGACCCTAAGTCGAGGACTACATAGTCTATCTCATACTCTCCTATTTGAGCATTCAAATGTAATTCCTTATTTGTCCTTCTCTTCTTACCAATTTGGTGTACTGCCCTATTCAGTAAGGGGTCTATCCTTCCTAGCTCATATTGTATGACTAAATTTTGTAATTCTTGTACAACGCTTTCATCTTGAACCAACTTAATAAAAGTATACAAAAATTCCATGAGCTTGCTTACCTCTTTTCCTTCTTTCGGTGAAGCAGACTGATCAAATTCCAAAGGCATTCCATATTCTCTCACTTCTGGTATTGTCCTTGATGAGGAACCTTGGTCTCCTCTGAATTCATTTCTTGCTTCCTCAAACATTTGTCTTTCTTTCTTTGCATCAAACATTTGTGTCTTCTCTATAGCGTTCCTGATTCCTTAGTGTTTTGTAATCTTCCCTTGGTTCAGTTTGTCTTCTCCTGTAACAGAACCTCCTTTGGTTATAACAACGACTCTAGGGTCTTCTCCATGAGGCTCAACATATATCAGTTGCACTTGCAGGTTCTGCTGAGGTCCTCATTTCTCCTGAAGCTTAGCTAGCAACACAAGACAATATTCTATAACATGTTCAAACGAGCTACAGTAGTTGCACGTGGTACAAGGGTTCTGAAAATCCCTTGCCAGGTGTCTTGATTGTGTGCAGTTATAACAAATGATTCTTCCATGGCCTTGACCCATTCCTCCTCCTCTTCCTCTTCCTCTGAATCCATTGCGAGGATTGAAGTTGCCTCTCCCAGGAGAGTTATACTACGTAGTGTTTCCTTCTTGTTGTACTTCGCCTTGAATTTTGTATATGTCTCTTGACCTTTCATGCATGAGATTGTAAGCCCTACAATCTCTATCATCATGTCCCACAGAATTACAGAACGTTCAATACAAATTTGTAGGTGTCTGAACATACTTTTTCATGTATTAGCACTCACCAGGGCGATGTCTATTTCTTCATACCTCGCACCAAGGTAAGGTGACTTGCTTCAAAGGGCTCAAAGCTCCAGAAGCCAGGTATTCATTAAATAGGGTACAATGTTCCTTGTCATGGGCTTCTGATCTACATCTGATGTACCATATGTCTTCTCTTTTATCTTTTCCCTTATATTTATTCATGTCTTTGAACTACAGAGACAAATTGGTTAGCTGACTCAAGATCTGGCTCATACCTGAGTTGGATTCTCCCATAGGGGTTGATTCTAGCTTCATGGCGATATCTAGTGCCTTAGATTGCGAAGAAATCTTTTGTTGCATCAGAGGAACTTTGATGTGTGGTAAGAGGGTAACAATGAGCCATTCTTTGTTCTGTTCATCTGGGATCTGAAAAGTCAATTAACATGCTAAGGTTTTGAATCTCTGATCGAACTCCCAAACATGTTCGTCCACCTTCTGCTTGATCTCTTTCAACTCTGTAATACATTGTGACTCTGACTTGGGTTTCTTGAACTCTGCAATTAGCGCATTCTTAATCTGATTCAATGGCTTAGGTTGTGCAAGTCCCTGAACAAGCTTCATGTACCAGCTCAGTGCACGGTCCCTTAGAGTGGTACTGAACTGTGTTCTTTTGACAGCTTCGTCGGTGACATTTTTAATATTATATACAGCTTCACATAGGAACCAGTGTTGATCGGGATCTTCAGATCCATATCCCCTAAAGATAGGGAGCCTCATCTCATCTTCCATAGATCTTCTTTGGGTTCCTGACTAAATGTGTGTTGGACTACTATTGACAGTGCTCTGGACTCTCTGGTGACTAGGATTACTTTGATTTCTTATTACTACTGAATCAATAGGAGGGATAACATGACTTACTTCAATGGTCTGCACAGTTCCTGAAGTTTCAGATTCTTCCCGACGAAGCTCTTCAGCTTTCCCTTCCTCTGTCCTAGCAGGTTTTGAATGCTCTTCATCCATTATATCTGCCTCTTCTCCACTATAGAAACCCTCTTCCCCGTAGTTTTTCTTGAACAGGTTCGCAAGGTAAAATTCTCTAAACACTCTCCCACTATGCGTATGTTCATCTTCTATGTCACTGTTGCTATCTGAATTCTTGAACATTAGCCTTCCTAGATCTGACCAATCTATTGTATATTCAAGACGTTCTTCTCATGCAATAGCATCTTGAGTCTCAACTTTAGGAATTGTAAAAAATTTTCTCTGGTTCCCTTAAAGAAATATCTCTCAGCTTGGTTGTATGACTCTACTTAGTCAACAACAAACTCTGTGATGTACCCTCCAATGGTTCTATCAAACTAGTGGTCTACTTCTCGTGATACGGAATTATCAACTCTTTTGATCTTCTTGATCAGCTCCGACATCCAAACCACAGGAGGCCTAGATCAGATCTCGAATTGGGTATCTGCTAATCTAGCTAGCCACTCATATAGCTCCTGATGGATTCCCCCAAATAAAATTTCATGTATATCAGTGAATATATATTTCTCCAACCAATCCTCTGTATTAAGATTAGGGTTCTTGTTCTGGGTTTCAGCTAAGTCCTTTTCTTGATCCTCTATCCACTTTTGAGCCTTTGTCTTTGATGGAAACCACATTGACATTCCCTTAAGAAGATTCATGTCCCAACAACGGAACCATTTTTTGGCACAGGGGAAAATTCAGGGTTCATCTCCAAGAGTGCACCAACAAGCCCTAACTACTGGCCCTTTCGGAAACACCTGTGAAGCATATGCAGTCTCACCTGAAGTAGTTATGAGGGGGTTGCAGGATAGGGATGTCTACAAACAAGGGGAATATCAAGTGGATCTAACACAGGAACAACACAACATTCATATATCACTTATCGACTCAGATCTATTCTGCACATCTACTTATTAGATCTAAAACAATAATACAATCACAGTATATCAATGACAGAGATAAAATACCAATCACACATAACACAAAATATACGTGGATCACCCTCTCTCTAAGGCTACGTCCACAGAACTGTGCTTTATAATATATTAGGATGAAGCATACAGTTCTTGTCTGTGCTATTAGCTTAGCATATCTCTTCTCTTATCCTCTCTTTCTCTCCCCTCCCTATGCACCTAGCTGAAGATCTTACAATACCAGAAGGCTCTCACACTCAACGCTTCTTTCTCTCACACAACAATAATCTCTCACAACAATACCACTAAATCGACAACAATATCGTACCCACCCGAACTAGGTTCTCATGACCTTTATTTATACATTACAATCACTCACCGACATCCCTAGGCTGAAACCTAGGTGTCCAAAACCCTAGATACCAAAACCCTAGATGTTTAAAACCCTAGGTCAACTTTGACCCATATTTTCAGGGCTTCGCCAACCTGTCTTTCCTTTCTTATCTTGCGGTGCTCCAAAGCATCTAACGGTGGATTTTTCCTCTTATTGACTTGTCCATGATCCTTCTTCCTTGTTTATCTATCATTCTTGATCTCCTCATCCAACCTCTTTCTTTCTCGGACTTTGCTCCATCTTTTCTGCTCTTTTTCTCACTTCGACCCAATAATAGTCATCGTGTCTTCCAAAAAGTTTTCATTTTCCTTTTCTTCCTTTATTTTCGCTTGCTTCCATACCCAAGGGAAAACACATTCCAGGTAAGAAAATTGGTGATGCAATGAAAATAACTAATATGTTCTTAAGGTAAATTGTTCATTTACATTGTTTTCCTAGAAGTATAACCTCAAATAGTGACAACAAATTTAGTGGTCATTTTTGGAGGACCTTGTCGAAGAAAATTCACAAAAATTTGCAGTTAAATTCTACATATCATCCATAGACTGATGGACAGATTGAGGTAGTAATCATGAGCCTTATAAATCTATTAATATGTTTGGTTGGAGATAAACTAGAGCATTAGTATTGGAATAAGCTAAATTTGCATACAACAATTCAATGAATAGGTCTACATGAAAGAGCCCATTCTATATTGTGAATAGAATATCACCAAGAGGGGTCACTTGTAAGTTTTAAACCATTTACAATAATTAAATACACACACATATTCTTAACATATAAAATAAAACAATTGCAATCACACATATACATGAAGATTTACCTTGGAAACCCAACCGAGAAAACCAACAACCTGTTTCAGAGACACAACTCTTTCTATTCATGATCAAACTTCATTGTTTACAATACAATATATAGGATCCTGCGACATCCAAAACCCCTATGTTGGAGTTACTTCACACACACCTAGGATTTATTTTTCTTAATGTTTTCCTATGTTTATTAGTCATTATTTAGTCTCGTATATTTTAGGGAGAATATTCTCTTCAGTTTGATCAGTTGAGTGGAGTCTAGATGCCACATTGGTATTATCACCATGAAACATTGGGATCATCACCGGCTAATGCACATTATCCTTGGATAATCACTAGAATAGCGCATTACTCATGATTCCCTAATCTCCTCCTCACTTCACTCTGTTTCAGTCAGTTAATTGAAGACTGATAGACTAGTTAACTCAGCTAGGTGGCAGTTCACTCTCGTAACTGCCCGAGAGACTAGACTAGGTGGAAGTTTACTTCTGTAACTGTTGGTGTGTGTCCATATCACTCTATAAAAACACTATGGTGCATTTAATTCTCCTCCAGTGCGCATTGGTTGAGTTATACAGAGTATATCATGTGTAAATTATCATTCATTCATTTGGCTAATGAGAATTCTTCCATTCTTTCTCTCTTGCTTCTCTTTTCTTCTATTTTCTTTGCAACTGTGTATGTCAATTCCCAGATAGATCTATTATTTGTAGGTTCAACACGTTTGCATGGTATTAGAGACAAAGGACTGCTAGGGAAAATACACAACAAATTATTTTTGCAGGTACCGAATATTGAAGATAGAAAAAAAATGGAATTTCCAAAAGAATTCATTCTTACACCTTACAACTTCTTTTCATGGAAGGAGAAGATGATAATGAATATTAGAAGTAGAGGATTGTATAGGTTAACCATGAAAATAGAGGTAGAACCAACATCATCCATAGAAAAATCCAAGTATCTAAATCGAATGGATGAAGCATTCAGAACAATATGCAGTATCATTTCTCCTGATCTTCTCTTTCACATATCCTCCTGTAAAACCCCCAATGAAGCCTGTACCACCATGGAAGGGAATTTTGGAAAATGGGATGTAATGAGTGGACACATGATAAAGGTGTAATTTCTCACATTGGATCCAAAAAGCTTCGACAATCTCCAAGATTTATTTACCAAATATAAGGATTTGTTGTCGCAACTCAAGGCTTGTGGGGATGATAAATATAAGGAGGAGAAACAAATGGTTCTCACCATCCTATCCAAACTTGGTATAGAATAATTAGTGTTTTTATCCATATTCCATTCAGTTAGTTTCACCTCTAGATCTACTTGGACGATGCCTTCTCTTGAGGCCTTTACCGAGTCTCTGACATAAGAGAAAAACAAGCTCATCAACATTGGAAAAATCAAAGGCCCAAAGGTGCATGCAATTACTCTGCAAGATGGAAGAAGTCATCAATATTAGAAATATAAATACAAAGAAAAAAGGAAAGCACATGCAAATACAAAGAAGGAAGGGCACTCAAAACCCTTCAATGATGCCTCCTGATTCAAAGGTGGAAAGGGAAGAAAAGGGGAGAAATGCACTTACTGCCATAAAGGATTCCATCTAGAATCCACATGTATGAAAAAAAAGATAGATCTAATGACCCAAATAATTCAACAAAACAAACTTGGAGATCGCATCCCTAAGGTTTCCAAGAAGAAGAAGCCATAAGATCAGAATCCCAAGAAAGGCAATTATAGCCATGCTTTGATTTCCATCAACTCCTCCCATGATGCTTGGATCATAGATTCAGGTGCATCACACCACATGGCTGCCACAAAAGAGGTATATTATTCATTGGATGCATGAAAAGGTCCTCCTATTTTGATGGGGGACAAATCTCTATTCGTGGTCACCGACAAAGGAAGAATTGAACTCACAAACGAAAGCTTCGAGAATGTGTTGCACGTTCCCAAAATTTCCATCAATATTCTCTCCGTGTATCAGATGAAAAACTCCAACACCAGAAAGAGATTCATATTTACACCTGATGTAGTGGATATATATGACATGCAAACCAATTCCAGGGTTGCTACCGATGAGGTAGATCATCAATCTAGACTCTACACATTTTATTGAACCAGATTCTGCATTACTGCTTACCCATGTTGATGAAAATAGTAGGATATGGCATTAAAGGTTCAGGCATTTAAATTTTAGATATATGTAATAGCTTAGAAATCATGGAATGGTTGATGGTCTACCTGAAATCCACCTCTCCAAAGGAATTTGTGAGGGATGTGTTCTTGGAAAACACCGTCAAGAGAAATTCGACAAAGGAAATACTCAGAGGGCTTCATCTCCTTTAGATATGATCCATAGTGACCTCATGGGCCCTTTTCCACATCCATCAATCATCAAATCAAGGTACATGATCATTTTTGTTGATGATTTCTCACGCTTCACATGGATTTACTTTCTCATGCAAAAATTAGAGGTCTTTCAACACCTCAAAGATTTCAAATCCCTTGTCGAGACATAGTCAGAAAAGAAAATAAAAATCCTTCGAACTGATAACGGGGGAGATTATGTAAACCATGATATCTGGAATATTTTTCATGAGGTAGGGATTCAGTTGCATCACACAATTCACTATACTCCATAGAAAAACAAAGTTGTTGAGCGAAAAAATAGATGTCTAAAAGAGATGGCATATTGCATGCTACATGCAAAGTCACTTCCACAGAGATTATGGGTTGAAGAACTTAATTGTGCAACCTAAATAAAAAACCAATCTCCCCATAGATATGTCAAGGATAAGACCCCCTACGAGGCTTGGAGCGGCCTCAAACCATAAGTGACCCACTTTCATATTTTTGGTTCACGTGCATGGGCTCAGATTCCCTCTGAAAAGAGGAAGGCACTTAATCCACAAAGCACAGAGTGTATCATTGTTGGATACCCCGACAGTGTGAAGGGATATAGACTCATTGATCTTTCCTCAGAACGACCCATCATTGAGCATAGTTTCCAATTCGAGGAAACTGTCTCGCATGTACCTCAACAACCACATGAAAACACCTTTATTCTTCCACCTATTAGAGATTATGAGCATGCACATGTCGGATATTCTTTAGATGAGAGTTCTAATTCAGAGGATTCAAATGATCCAAATACAAATTCAGTACAATTACATATAGATTCAGTGCATTCAGATGCAAATGTAGAGCCAAAGTAGAGGCCCAAGTGGGCCAAGACTACTCTTATGGATGCAGGGGATCTTGTTGGGGATCCAAATGATACTAGGAGGACTTGATATGATTTTGAGGAGCCTCCTCTTTCACTCACTGCCACTGAACCGTTTCCACCCTGGCATATTTTCTTGGTTCAGTTTTCAGATCCACAGTCTTATTGCGAGGCTGTTGGAAATCCCTTTTGGGAATCCGTCATGGAGGAGGAGTACAACTCCCTCCTCGAGAACCATACTTGGGATATGGTTCCCCTTCCTTCAAGAAGTAAAATTCTCAGGTGCAAATGGGTCTACAAGAACAAGAGCACAATGGATGGACAAGTTAGCAGATACAAAGCCAGGCTAGTTTCCAAAGGCTTTCAGCAAGTGCATGGCATTGACTATGATGAGACCTTCACTCGAGTAGCAAAGATGGATTCCATACATTTGGCACTTTCCACTTTGGTAGCCAAGTGATGGGAAGTCTATCAGATGGGCATGAATAATGCATTTCTTCACATTGATCTCTCCGAGGAGATCTATATGGATCAACCCTAGGGATTTATGTAGGATTCATCTTTGGTATTCCAACTGAAGAAGTCTCTTTATGGCCTCAATCAGGCTCCAAGGGAATGGTATGCCAAGATGGACTCCTATTTTTTGTCACAAAAATTTGTACATTGTAACTCATACCCGAATGTTTACATGCCCAAGACTGTCAATTCACTTCTACTCCTAGTTTTGTATGTTTATGATTTGTTGATCACCAGTTGCTTGACTTCAGCAATTGTTGTAGTCAAGAGGATTATGTGTGACAGGTTCTTGATGACAAACATGGGTCCAATACATTTCTTCCTTGGACTTAACATCAGTCAGGATGCATCAGGCATCAAACTGTCTTAGGCCAAGTATGCACTAGATCTCCTTAAGATATTTCACATGACAGACTGCAAGTCTGCCCCGACTCCTTTCCTATCAGGATTCTAAATTGAGGATAGCGGGGACACTCTATTGGTTGAAAGAACATTGTACATACATCTACTGGGGATCTTGTTGTATCTCACACAATCTAGAATAGACTTCTCCTATGCAGTTGGAGCAGTCTCCAGGTTCATGCAGGAGCCACATGAGATACATTGGAAGGATGCAAAGTGTATCCTTCGATATGTACAATGAACCATCACCTTTGGGATTCAATATTCAATAGAATCTACATTGGACCTCATCGAGTTCATGAATTCTGACTGGGCCGACGATAGCATTGATCGCAAGTTCACATCTGGTTACTCACTCACTATTTTTTTCTAGCCTATCTATTGGTTGAGCAAGAAGCAGGTTTCTATTTCTCTATCTTCAGTCGANCCATTAAGACTATGTGGCTACAACATTTTCTCACTGAGTTGGGCATTCAGTTTCATTGATCGATCGTCATCTGGTGTGACAACCAGAGCACTTTGTATTTCTACAAAGATCCAGTTTAGAGGCAGCGGACGAAGCACATAGAGATCCACATGAACTACATCTAGGACTCAATACACAGGGGGATCATCGACCTGCAGTTCTTTCCTTCAACAGAACAGACTACATACATATTCACCAGGACCTTCACTAAGAAAAAGTTCCATTCTCTACGTAGTTGTCTTGGAGTGAAGGACACAATTTCCTAGCAACTGTCAGTTCTTATTTTTACATACATTGTACTTTGAGGGGGGTTTTTTCCCATGAGGTTTTCCATCTTTCCTCGTTTATTTCAGTGTGGAATTTTTATTTGGGTACCTAACGTGGCCTCGTTTCTGGGACCCATTATTTATTTTCACCATAGTGATGTATAGGGGGGGTGTTGGAGTTACTTCACACATGCCGAGGATTTATTTTTCCTAAGGTTTTCCTATGTTTATTAGTCATTATTCAGTCTCCTATATTTTAGGGAGAATATTTCTCTAGTAGAATATTCTCTTTAGTTTTCACTTCAGTTTGATCAGTTGAGTGAAGTTTAGATGCCACATTGGTATTATCACCATGCAACATTTGGTTCATCACTAGCTAATGCGCATTCTCCTTGGGATCATCACCATACTAATGCATTACTCATGATTCCTTGATCTCCTCCTCACTTCACTCTGTTTTAGTCAGTTAACTGAAGACTGATAGACTAGTTAACTCAGCTAGGTGGCAGTTCACTCCTGTAACTGTTGGTGTGTGTCCATATCACTCTATACCACCACTATGGCACATTCGATTCTCCTCCAGTGTGCATTGGTTGAGTTATAAAGAGTACATCATGTGTAAATTATCATTCATTCATCTGGTTAATGATAATTCTTCCATTCTTTCTCTCCTGCTTCTCTTTTCTTCTATTTTCTCTGCAACTGTGTATGTCAATTCCCAGATAGATCTATTATGTGCAGGTTCAACACATTTACACCCTAATACATTGGCTCAGATTAGATTACAACCTTAATTCCTTAACCATAATTATAAAACCATGGGATGAAATACCATGTGCTAATAAACAACCAAAGGCAAAAAACCACCCCCGCCAAAGGAGAAAGACCACCAAAAGAATTTGGCAAATAAACTCCCCATTTTTTTTTTAGGAGATTTACTCCTGAAACCCCTAATAAGGGAACCCATGATCGTTTAAAGAATATAACACATACCCAACATTCTCCCACTTGTTGTTTTCTTTGCATATAGGGGTCATAGGCTTTCATGATCAACAATTCAGGGGGGGAATTCCCATTCATTGTCTACACCAAGAGAACTTATTAGTGCTTACAAAATTTGTTAATGGATATGAAACATTCTATAAAGTGTCCACCTTCACCAACAACAACTTCTTCTCTTCAACCATGTCTCTAACAAAATGATACTCAACATTGATGTACTTTTTGTTAAAATGATAAGATGGGTTCATCACTAGGAATATTGCACTTTGACTATCACAATCTATCCTTACATCATGTTGTACCAATATAATACCTAAACACAATCTATGTAACCATAATACTTCCTTTCTTGCATGAGTGGTTGCCATGTATTCATATTTTGTAGTTGAGAGTACCACTACAGACTGCCTTTTGCTCATCCAAATGATTGTTCCTCAAAATAAGTTAAACACATACCCACTTGTAGATCTTATGTGATCTAGATCTTTAGCCTAGTCTGCATCAACAAAGCCATGTATTTTCAACACTCTGTCCAATCCTGGTCTTCCTTGGTAACACAATCCATAAGTAGTAGTGCCACGCAAATACCTGAAAACCCTCTTTACTATTTCCCAATGCTTCTTCCCTAGTCTTAACATACACCTGCTCAAAAATCCCACTGCATGTGTAATGTCTAGTCTAGTACAAACCATTGCATATATAAAACTTCCAATCACACTAGCATATGGAACATGGGACATGTCCTCTTCCTCTGCATGTGTCTTCAAACACTGATCTAAAGATAAATTTACACCTATAGGAACATGGACCTTGACATGTTTACATTCCTACATATTAAACCTCCACAATATTGACTCAACATATTTTTTTCGGTTTAACCAGAGTTTACTATTTACCCAATTTATTTTAATTTCCATTCCCAAAATAAAATTTTCAGCACCAAGATATTTCATGTCAAATTTAGAGGACAAATGAGTTTTCACATCTTGAATAATTTCATTGTTGTTTCCTATCAGCAACATATCATCCACATACAATACCAAATAAATAAGATGATCACCTACTAATTTGAAATACACACAGTGATCAACTTTGCTTCTTGTGAAGCCAAGTCCCAATATATAAGTATCAAAATTTTGATACCACATCCTTGGTGGTTTCTTTAAACCATACAGAGACTTAATCAATCTACATATCAACTCTTTCTTTCCCTTCACTACAAAGCCTTTTGGTTTCTTCATGTAGATTTATTCTTCCAGATCCCCATGTAGGATTGTTGTCTTCACATCCATCTATTCTAATTCAAAATAAAAAGCAACAAAAACACATAAAACAAATCTAATAGAAGTTAACATGGAAAGAGGAGAAAAAATTCCACCAAAGTCAATTCCCTCTACCTGGGAATAACCTTTTGCTACTAACTAAGGTTTGCATTCAAGTTCTTCTTAAACACCCATTTTTTTCCAATGGGATTTATTCCAGTCGACAACTCCACTAGATCCCAAGCCTCATTCTTGTCCAAGGCTGTCATTTCTTCAACCATGGAAATTTTCCATAGTTTTCCATCCTTTGAATCCACTACCTCCCTAACAGTTCTAGGATCATCATCGGAAATAAACAAAGAAAAATTTGAATGGAAATTGGGTGGAGTATACAATTTCATTTTCCTTCTAAATCTCGAACTGATCACCTCAATGTTGGAGTATGAGGCTCTTCTTCTTATGATTCATGTTTTTTTGTAGAGTTTGATTCATTATTCTTCAATTCAAACTCTATTTTATCTTGTTATTCCTCCCTTGGTAGGAATTCTTGTTTGACAACATCTTTGATTTCTCTAAATACCACATCTCACCTATACACTAATTTCTTAGTGTATGGGTTCCAAAGCATATAACCTTTTAGACCATATTTATATCTAATAAAGATGTAGACTTTTCATCATTTTTATCTAGCTTATTCTTGTTTTTCTTTGGAACATGTACATAAGAATCACAACCAAAAACCATGAGATGTGTTAGAGAGGGTTTCTTACTAGTCCATACCTTGTGTGGAGTTATGTCATCCAACGTTGATGAGGGTGATCAATTTACCATGTAACATGTAGTTTCAACTTCCTCTACCTAGAATTCTTCTCCCAACTCGACACCATTGAACATGCTCATTTCTCTTTCCATCAGTGTCATGTTCATCCTTTTTGCAACTCCATTTTGTTGACGTGTGTATGGATTAGTTTTATTCCTTGCTATACCACATTTCTTACAGAATTCCTCGAATTCATTTCAGAAAAATTCCCCACTATTATCTGTCCTCAACACCTTAATTTTCTTCTATGTCTGATTTTCCACAAGATCCTTAAACTCTTTAAAATTGTCAAAGACTTAAGATTTCTTCTCTTGTATAATTTTTTTTTTTGTACTAATTAATAATAGGATAATTATATTAAATATTATTAATTAAGATATTATCAATGAAAAGGTATGTCCATTTAATAGACGTGTTCCTTGAAATTCCTTGGATGGGTTTATATTACTAACCCATTGTAAATATAATTCATATTCAACATTATATGTGTGTGTGTGTGTGTGTGTGTGTGTTCAATATATTCTCAAGTCTGCAATGATTGGCTAGTAACATATTCCTAAGGAAATAAATCCATGTGTTCCTTGATAATTCGTCTATAAATGAGATATAGTAGATATATTTACCTAGAGATGGAATCTTCATAGGTCCAAACACATCACTATGCACCAAATGTAAAATCCCCCTGCCCTCGTAGCACCAGAGGAGAATCTTACCCGATTATGATTCCCATACAAGAAATGTTAACATAAATCAAGATCCAGATAGCAATTCAACATACCTTCAACCATACCTTTACCATGTAGTACTCGAAACCCCTTCTCTCTAATATGCACCCATATTTGATGCCATAACATAGTCTTTTCTCCAAAGACTGTATGAGTTTTTCCTCCTTCTTCTCCAATCTCAAGAACAACAAAAATACTGCACCCATCACTAATAGTGTTTCCCAAAAACTTATATAGAGTTCCAATTTGAACTCCCCTCAACAACACCATTTATCCTCGAACCATCCTGCATGTTTCATTTTCAAACATTGTTTTTACACCTGCATCATCCATCTTGCTTACAGAAGAAAAACAATTCATGGCCAATCTTGGGATGTGCAAAACAACAGGGAGTGTTCTAATCCTACCATCCATGAGCTTCAACTTGAATTTTACTCATCCTACGATTTTTGTTGTTGAGACATCTCCTAGAAAAATTCACCCCCATCATACCTTTCATACTCGTAAAACCACTCCCTGTGAGGAGTCATATGAAAGGATGTGCCTGAGTCAACCAACCATGCCTCATGATCTTCATGTGTGAGCCAAGTACACATCCTCTCCTTCATCTACAAAGGTTTTTTCTTCTATAAAAGGGGCATCATTAGATCCCTTCCCTCTCTCAACACTTTTGGATCTACATTGTTTCTTGTAATGCCCTTCTTTTCCACATCTCCAGCATACCTTTAAGAATTTTCCTAGAGATTTAGATCTTCCTCTAGATTTATATCTCCCACTTGAGGACTTATTTTTATTTATTTCTTCGGAGTATCCTCTTACAAGTAAGGCATATGTGTTCTGGATTTCCATGTTTTTCCACTTTATCTCCTCTGACAACAAAGATGAGACCACATCATCGAAACTTAAAGTAGTTGCATTACTGCCTATGGCCACAATGAGACTATCCCATGAGGATGGTAAAGAGCACAATAAATTGATACACTTATCTTCATCAGAAACCTTAATATAAACAGACAATAACTCACTTACACATTATTGAAGGAATTCAGATGCTCTGTTACCGAGTCTCCATCTTTCATCCTTAGGTTCTACAACTTCTTCCATGGGAAAAGTTTGTTCACAAGGGACTTAGACTGGTACAAATCCCATAACTTATTCCATAATTCCATTGTTGTAGTTTTCCCTAACACAACCAGTAATACTAAATCCGAGAGACACAACCAGATTATGCTCTTTTCCTTTTGATCCAACTTTGACCAATCTTTTGTTGACATTCCCATAGGTGCAACACCTAAATATACAACAATCCATTAATATTTGTCTACCAAAAGATCTTCCATCTTGAGCTTCCACGAATCAAAAATTTTCCCATTAAATTTTTCAATCTCTATTTTTGAATTGCTCGTCATTTATTTTCACCACAAGAATTGGTACCGCAGAGCTCCCACTATAACAAGGTTTGTCACAGACCCGATCCAAACCCTTAGCCACAAAGGCATCCCCCTAAATCCAAATAATTGCTCTGATACCAAATGTAAGTTTTAAACTTTCTACAATAATGCAACACACACACACACAGATTATTAACACAAAAGAAAACAAATGCAATCACACATATACTCAGATATTTACCATGGAAACCCAACCCGAAAAACTAGCAACATGTTTTAGAGTCACACCTCTAATTGTATTCATGATCAAACTTCATTGTTTACAATACAATATGTAGGATCTCGTGGCATCCAAAAAACCCCTAATCCATTGACCCAGATTAGATAACAACCACAATTCCTTAACTGGAATTAGGAAACCGTGATCTGAAATACCATGCACCACTAAACCACCAAAGGTGAAAAACTGCCCCGCTAAAGGTGAAAGATTGCCTCCAACAAAGGCGTAAGATTGCCCAAAAAAACTAACTAATAAACACCCAAAAAAATCACTAAGAAAGATTAATACCTAGTTTTAACATTATCACTATATAGATAAATAAAAAAACATGGTAGAAAATATATAATAAAATAAATTCAAATGTCACTATAAAGATAAATAAGCAAACATGGGAGAAAATAAGATAAATAAGCAAACATGGGAGAAAATATATAATAGAATAAATTATAAATGATTGAGCAAACATGACGAAAAAACATANGACGAGTGGAGGCCTAATAGATGCCATTCCGTCTTGATTGCTCATTTTGATTGATCTCCCTTCTAGAGGTTAAGCCTTTTCAGAAGGACCAGGCTCTGATACCAATTGTTGGAAAAATACTGAGAGGGGGGGTGAATCAGTATTTTGAGCTATTAACAATTTTTCACTTTTCTTTCACTAAAAAATATTAGTCTACTTTATAGAGACCAGTTATTGTATATTCTTATGAAAACAGTAGTGCATCCAGGGATTTCTTCATTCATCAGATGTCTTTTAAACAGTAATTCAACAAAATAAACTAACACAGATGAATGGGACACATGAACACTGGGATTTAAGGTGGAAACCCAATTAGGGAGAAAACCACCGCTGCTGTTGTCTCTGTATTCAATGATTATTATTAAGAAAACATTCTACAACAATGTACTAGTGCAGACTCATACTAGTACGCAGGCTTCTACCTGCAGAAGGC
>SNQJ01S0072293.1:168504-179009 GCA_010110895.2 Picea sitchensis
ATGATGTTGGTACATATTGATGAGTAATAGTTGATGAGTAGTTGATACATGATTGGTACATGGTTTGAGGCACTTGTTAGTAGTATTGTTGACACATGGTTTATGGATGATGTAGCATAATTGTATTGGTATATTATTGTAAGAACATATTGATCTTGGTGATGATTATGAGTTGTTGTGTTATGCTTGGTTGATGCACATCTTTGAGGGTTGTCTTGGTGATTGATCTTGGTTATTAGATCTGATTTGGTTGATAAGATTGATGAGACAGGTTGTTGTCATAGGTTGGTTGGACAGGTTGTTGTGACATGTTATTTGTATAGGTTTGGTGCATGGTTGATGCACTTGTTCATGGTACAGGTTGGTGCATGGTTGATGCACTTGTGCATGGTTCAAGTTACTGGTATAGGTTGATTATAGGTTGAGGTACAAGTTGATGCATGGTTGATGCATGGTTTAGGTTATTGGTACAGGTTGTTTGGTGCATGTTGATTGGTATAGGTTTACAATAGTATATCTCATAGTGATAGTGTGACAGTGGTTCCATCATTCTTATTCTACGTCAGGGCGGTTGGACAGGGCAAGGACAAGTGGGGTTGTGGCCTCCTTCTGGTTGTATCCAGAGAATTGGGGAGTTAGAGCTTCCCTCAGGTTGTAGCCTGAGAAACTAGGGGGTTGGAGCCTCCTTCCAATTGCAGCTGGAAAACAGAGGATGTTGGTGCTTCCAATGAATGTAATTCTTAAAGACATATAAGAAAAATCATTCCGTGGTTTTCTCCTTCTTTGGGTTTCCATGTAAAACACTAGTGTATTGTGTATGTGTGTGATTACTCATTTGTTCATTGTTTATTTACTCTGCAACTATTGGATGATAATGCTACATTGATATAACACTTGCATTTTATGGTGAAAAAGGATTACATGCTCTATTATTGATTCACCCCCCTTCTCAGTAATCCAACAATCCTTCCTTAATTTTCCAAGGGGACTATTCTGACTACCAACTTGACTGGTGTTGATGGGGCCTAAATCCCCTGACTCAACTGTAGGAACCAAACCCGTCATCAAGGCCCAATTAGACTTTGTAGCATTTAAGATAGAATGGTTCTTCAGATATTGCAATCCGACCGATTTATTGTTGGGATTTATGCTTTCTTGTGAAGGCTCTTCCTTCAGTTAGGATGGTTCTTTTTCCATATTTCTCTTGGGTGGGGCTTGTGTGAGAAATGAAATCCAGTATAAACCAACTTGAAAAATATCAGGACAAAGTTTTAACTATTGGGAAGAGGTCGAGCTTGGGATAACCTGTTGCTCAAACATGCAGACAATGATTCTACGCCAAAGGGCCTAGTACTAATACATTAACCAAATGAGCATCCAACTACTGTCTGAGAGAAACTAATTAAAAGAAATAAAACACATATGTAGTCAAGATCATGATAAGAAAAATAATTCATGTACCATAACTTTCACCACATAACAACACAACGATTTATCTTCATCATTAAAGCAAAGAACATCAAAACATTGCACCAGATAACTTGACAACATAATTAATTTCTCTTACTCATTTACTGCATCATTCATGGAACAGGAAAGGAAGTAATTCTTTTCCAACTCCAATCACATACATCTGATGAAAATATCTAGTCTTTGGTCCAGAACAACTTCTCAATTCATAGCAATCTCAAAATAATTATCAACAACCAAAAGAAAGAGTTCTTACAACAACCATCGACCCCTTGTTCATTGATCGATGTCTCTATTTATAATATAAAGTTTAACTATAATTAACAGCTAAATATGGTTCAAGCCAAACAAAAATCTCCACGTGGCATGATCATCCAACAAATTCTTTAATAGTCCAATCGAGATGTCTCTTCAAAAGGGTGACTTCTTTCATATTTAGACCAGATTATAAACAAATCTTCACAGGTTTGGGCCCATGGGAACCTGTGTTGTTCCATTGGGGCAACATATATTCCTCTGATATCCACTGCATGCACTCGGTACTTCAGAAAACTGGAGTTCAACTGTTGCAACATGGCTCGAGCTCTGATCGGGTGTTCCGCAAATTGTTGCACTTGCCCTGGCTTTGCATCGACGACCTTTGTGCACTCTTCAGCCCATAGTGAGTCTTGCTCGACATGTTTCTTGAACACGTCACTCAGGTTGACAAACTCATCAGGGGTACCGAACTCAGGAAGGCCGACATCCTTCATCACTTTATTAACTTTACCCCAGTGTTTCTGGCACTTGGCCCATTACTTTTGGATTTTGTGGTGTGGGTCTTGGGAAATCTTATCCCAGTATTCGACATATCTCTTCATACGGTCGAGACTACTTTTGCCTACCAACCGAATGCCATGTCTTTCTTTTTCTCGACCCTGGTGAACTACCTCAATATATTCAAGTCTCTCTACTGCTTGCTATGCCTTTTCATGCCATCACACCATCTCCTTGCACGTTGCGAGCGCCATAAGAGTGTCCTCCTGGAACTCGACTATGTTTGCGGTTAACAAGTGCCTTTCTTTCTTGAACTCGTCGTAAACTTCGTTGAACTCACCTTTCAGATACACATCAATTTACGTAGCGCTCTTGTAGTACTCGGCCAGATGGAGAACATGTTCGAGCTCCTTCAGGGTGGTGGATAATTCCTTTTCATCCCTCTTGGCTCTATCTTGGGCGGCATCGGAGAGGGATTTTCCCACGCCAATCAGTTCGAACGTACGAGCGACTGTTGTGTTTATTAAGTTCTCCTCGGTGGTAACTAGGATGGAGTGATCAAGGTGATCCTTCTCTTCTTTGCAGTCCTTTGGACAATAGCCTTTCTCGTTTGATCATAGGAGATCTCATAGATGTGTGCTACCTCGTCTACCAAGTCTGGTATCTTCTGATCGCCCCATGTGAGGTTGTTTCCCAGGATTCTCGCAGTGTATATTTGTTCGAGAGTGGGCTCTTGAACTTCGTCATTTAGCCTTGTAGATCCGACCTCTACTTGTTTCTCGTCAACGATTTGAGTATTGGGAAGAATAGAGGTGTCGGGTATAGACTCGTCACTTACTTGCTTGTCGACTGTAGAACTGTCGACTTCCTTTTGCAGAGGTTCTCCACTCGGGCCTGCATCTATTTCCAGTTCATTAGACTCCCTTGTGTTGAGGGAACCCTTAGCTTCTGTTTCCTTTTGTGATACCTCCTTGTCATGAACCTCAGGCCTAGGGGAAGAGGTTTTATTGGGACCTGGGGAAGGGGTTTTTTCGAGACCTTCTTACTCTTGGACGTGCACCGGGGTACTGCGAGAGGGATCTGGGATCTCTTCATCACTGTATACATGTATAATTTTGCTCAAGGGATTGGGCGCTTGTGTTTCTATCGACACCCAACCTATCTCTGATTGAGTTGTTCCTCCTTCCGAGGGATCAATCGGCGATGCCGTAGATTCAGGATTTCCTGACCCATTGGTGCCATCAGGAACTACGGGACCAGGATCGCTTGGGTCTGTCAAGACTCTTTGAACGATAGTTGAAATCCCAGGACTTATGACAAGATATGGGTCATCCTTCATCTGCTTCATTAGTAGCTAAGTTTGCTGGTATAAAAGTGCACTCATTTCTTGTGCAGTTTGATCTTAGGGGGATCCCTGATTTTTACTAAGGATTCCTGATGATCTCCCACATCCTCAGCGTCTTCTTGGGAATCACTTGTTTCTTTATCCAATTCATATGTTGTTTCCCCTTCAGGGCGTCGGCTACTTTCTTGAACTGCCTGCTCCAAAAATGTCGCCTGTTCTTCGTAGTTCATAGCTTTAAACCTGGTTCCTCTAGGATCAACCTTCCTGGCTGTCACCTCATCCCAGTCTTGAGTGTTATCAATAAAAATTTCATTCTTGAACCAGTCATGGGCATAGGGCCAACATGATAATACCTGTGACGTCTGCTATAGGACCAATCCCTTGGGATCGTGTTTGCGAAATCGGTCGATTTGGAACTGAAATTCCAATTGACCTAGGCCAAGTTGTTTAGCATGCATGGTGTCTTTGACCATATAGAAGATGATATGAAACCTATACGGTATGAAATCTCGCTTCTTGTCTTTTACTAAAGTTGCATTGTATCCTTGCAGGATGGTTTGATAGAAAATTTCTCCTAACACTAGCCGATCAGAAACATAAATGGGGAATAAGTGGGGTGCACCTGTCGCGCCGAAAACCTTGATGCGGGTTTCTCATTCATCTAAATACTAGTGACCAATTTTGGTTATAACCTTCTTTGCCTCATCTGACAATCTAGGGCATTCTTTCCTGAAGAGAAAGAAGTAAATGTGTGCAATAAAATTATCACAGATAACAGCATAGGATTTCTTGTACCTGTTTTCCCATAGGATATTGAAGTATACATGGATCGCGAGCTCCGAAGAGTGCCAATTTAGGTTCATCCTAGCAAAGCATTCCTAGCGTAGATGATGTCCATTAGATACGAGGCCATGTAGAAGGTGGGGGTATCTCCCTCCTTCGATACCTGAGCCTGTATTATGTAGGTGCTCAACTGTTTGGAGATGATAGCACCCCAATTGAAACCTGTGCCTGAAATGGAGACTGCAAAAGTTAGAGGCATCCAAGCCTCTGAAAACCGAGAGCAGTCCTTCTCTCCATGCAATCTGCAGAGAAGAGCCATGAGATATATGTATGGTTCCCTAAGATTGGCTGTTGGATACTAGCCGAAAGTCCGGTTTATGAACTTTTTGTCTTCCCTCCACCAAGACACCATGATTTTGATGGTATCGTGCGATGCATAGAAACTTAGAACGAAATCAGTGCTCAAATTTTCTTCAGTCTCATTAAGATTGTAGTACTTCTAAACCTCTAATGGAAGGAAGGCCTCGACGCATTCACTGTTATCATCCTGAATCAAACATTTTTGTGCATCCGCGTGATCAATGAGCCACTTCAGGAGCTCAATGCAAGGGAACACCGGAGACTGGCTTGCCACCATGTGCAGATAAGCCCTGCAAATATTTGGGAGGATCTCTTCATTGAGCTTCCTTGTATCAGGATCGCTATGCGGAGTATATTCGAGGGGTTCTTCTTTCTTGATTTTCTTTAAGACTTCTTCCCAGTGAGGAAAAGTTGTCTTTACTCCAATACTTTACTCGGTATCCCCGAAAGATGGGGGCTGAAAAAAGGTCTCCTTGGTGATCGCCTTAATGATGGACACCGGCTTGGAAGCGAACTCTAATTGTCTTGCAACTGCTGGTGAGGAGCCCTCTCCTACTTCTGATTCTTGTAGCTTTGGCGCCCTTGGTGATCTCCTGGTGGATGGATTCTTCGGAGGCATTGTCCTTGCAATTAAAAAAACCCTTTAAACACGTATACAGAGCAACGTTGGGTGAGAATATATAAAATGGAGCGTAAACTTGTAAGCGAACCCATACTTGTAATGCTTGCTAATATAGCTGTTTAATACTCACTGGACTTTGGACGCTTTCTCCGGACTGTTAGCTCCGCTCTTCTGTCTGTTCTGAATTCCTTGCTACGTAGAATGGGATTATGCACAATGACTCGAAAATAATATAATTCGGGAGATACTATCAGTGATATCAATTAGTTAATACAAGTAATGAATGCAAATTCAAAATAAAACACTATCGGATTTATGCAGATAAATCCTGACTGGTTGACAGTGGAGGCGCAGATGGATATGCATAGTATTGGTGAGTTTAACGGTTCCTTTTGATTCGTTCACGAGTCAGTAACTAATGCATGATACATGAATTAACTGATAACCGTAAATGCAGTGTACCTAACACACACTCAGGGGTTAACACGTCTCGTCATGTCATGTCACCCGACGAATGGATCGGGGTTCAGCTAGTAACCGTGTGTACTCCCTATCCTATTCTTCTAATAAAAACTACCGACGCTGATAATATCGGGGATGGGTGGTCGAGAGAAAGTTTAGGTGGGAATTTTATTGGCGGGTCATTATCTTCATAAGATTTCATCTTCGAAAACATTTCGGGAGTCGGCGGTCGGCGATGTCACTCTTCCTTTTGCACAACACTTACTATTACATCTTTCAGCTGAAATCGAATGGATCGTCCGTCGGAAAAATTCTTCCCAAGGTTTATTCATAAGAAAGAAACGCTTTCATCAGCCGACACCAATGAGGGTCGGCACTCGGCTACCTTGACTTCCCAAACGATTTTCACCACCTTAATCTTTCGCCAATGCCGAACTTCTCTTGTGAGTTGGGAAAAATTTTGGGTCGCCGATTCCTTGAGTAGTTGTTAAGTCTCTTTAGAGTTAAGATGATTGTTCATTGTATGTTCAAGTGGAATTTAATTAAAATGTGAAACATATAAGATAAGTGAAGCGTCAATTTCATTCCAAGGAAAAAACAATTAAAGGTAGAAATTGGGTGGTACCCAAAAGGAAATGGTCACAGAACTTTTAGGGTGTGTTGAGTACTCAACAACTGGTAATCAATTTTCAGGGTTGAGGACAGTTCAAGTCAACACTGTTTTAATTTGACAGGGTACTGCCTGGTAGGGTCATTTCAATCAGTAATTTCCTCCCTCTTGCACCATTCCTCTCATGACATCGTAACCTATGAAGGCTATCCCTTCAACAGTAGTTCAACATTTATCTATTGCATTAAAAATCAACATGCACATTACAAAATTCATCAAAGGTTCATTGTATTTCAATGGTCACATAACAAACCCATTCATAGTTTAGTCATGAAAATGCTTATATTTATAGACTGGGGGAAATAGGGGTGTTACAATCCCCTCCTCCTAAAAGTAACACCGTCCTCTATGTTCTTTTCATTTTAGCAACACCTATCATGCCTTTATTTTTCTAATGTTTTCAACAACATTTCCCTCTCCTTGATTTAGTCCTTTTCCAGAAACTTTGCATTAGCACATGCCTACAATATTTTCAAACAATAAGCATATAAATCTCAATTTCACGCAAGAACATTTTATTGTCATTCCTATTTTAAGGGGAAAATTTCACATATCAACACAATACTTATCTGTGAATTTTATGGTTTGCATCAATATGGATGTCTCATTAACTTGGATCACTTCTTTCCTTGACATACCCATTGTGTGCATGATCCTAGTTAATAAATAAATAAATAAATCTTTAAAGACTCCTCCGAGTCATTTACATGAGCTATCGAAGTTTCCCCTTCCTTGCAATCACTCACCTTTCAGGCTCAGGCTCAAGCATCCCCTTCTCTGCTATATGTTGGGCACTTTAATTGTCTAAATAAATAGATAATTAAGGTATTCAATATAAATTGTCAAACCCAGGGAAGTTTTTTTATTGTAAGATAATTGTGCACAGTCTATGCTAGATTATGAACACAACACTAATCAAATTGCAGTAAGGTAAATTAACACTAAAAGAAACAGAATTGAAAAGTTGAACACTAACACAAGTTGTTGATACAGCTGGAGTTCTAATCTAATGTTGTTGAATTGAATTCACACTTGCATAATTGAAATCTAATTTCTAGGAGTGGAATTTGATGAGTGTATAAGAATCCTGGATTATCTAATCTATTCTAATTTTCTATATTACTCTTGCAGACAGAAGGAAGTTTTGTGATAATTGTTGAAAGGAAGTCTACTTAATTGCAAGAAGGGAATCCACACTTCTATTTACTTTTGCTTGAAAAAAAAAAATTTAATCTAATGCAGAAAAGGAACTATCTTTCAAAGTAATTCTCCAACAGTATACAACAATTGATCCTAACTCTCATGAGACACACTGATGCACATTTAATAGAAAGGGAATGGACTGTAACAACAAATGTATTCTAGCAATGCATAAGTAGATCAATCACACAACTATAAATAATCAAAGCAGTTAATCTAAAACTCACAAGAGAGGGGAGTCTATGAGGAAGGTGGGCCCTTTCCTTCTCACTGAATCCACTCGAAAAGACTATAGTAAGTTAAAGAAACTCAATTCACTTCTTTATTAAATCACCAAAATGTTTAGATACAAAATGATTCACTTCACTTCACTATTCCACAACAAATCTCCGTCCCTAATGATTACAAAAGATCTGTTATTTAAAGACATAGTCATTCAGTTGAAACAGACTTGGAATAGCCTTGAGAATCGGAGATTCTCAAGCTATTCATATGATATAAAAGATCTATCATCATTACAAGATCTGGAACTGATCTTGATCACCAGCATGAGACAAAATGTGTAACAACCCAGCTTCTAGGATCGGTGGGCATCGATTGCAGTAGGTGTAACAACTTCCAAGAAAGGTGCGCAGTTGCTGTAGTCGTGTAACAACATGCAGAACTGGCGCACAATTGTAACAACTGGTGTAACAACATCAATCTTTCTTCAAGACTTGGTTGTTCTACACATTTTGATCATTAGTTGAACATTCATGGATAAAATATGAGAAATGCTACCAATCAAACATGTTAAGTAAATAAGAATATAAAAGCAAGATCAATGATTCATACCTTGGGAAAAAGGTCTTAGCAAAATGTTATAATAGGCATTTTAGCATAGGAATGTTAAGGTTGAATGAACAAAAGATATAGTGAAAAAGGGACATTTATGGGCCCTAACATGCCCCCCAACTGAAGACATTGCATGTCCTCATGAAAACCACATTCAAACCTTACTCTGAATCTCAGTCAGGGAAGTGACTCCTCCAGTGCAAACTGCTAAGACAAATCACTAAGTACCAGTATGGGAAAGGCCTGTGTGTACCCCCAACATCTGTTGTTTCAAAAAATATGTCTGAGTTTCTTTGCATTCAAGAACAAAATCAGTTTGAGTTTCTTGAGTAACAACTTGTAAGTGTAACGGATGTTCTTGTGTAAGAGTTGTTGGTAAACCAACAACTACTCTATTACGTTGAGATCTCCTCTGCCTTACTGGTTTTTGTGGAGAAGTAAGGTCATATTCTGTCTTGATTGAGAGAGTGGTCGGTTCTTCAGCATGACCAGTGACTGGTACTTTCACTACTTTATACCCTTCCTAAAAGTAAATATTACCACATTCATAGCACATGTGCTCTTTATTTTCACTCATAACAGTTGTTGTCTGTGCTAATATATCCAAAGTTGACCCCCCTGAGTTTTGTTGTCGAGCAACCTGCAATTCCTTCTTTAGGGAATCCAACTTTGCTTTGAGGTGGTGATCCAGATGGATATCGGTGGCCACCCACTTTTTCCAACTGGCTCAAAATAGTTTTCTGGCAATTTTGGCAATTTACTATTTTTAGCAGGTTTTAACTTCCGGGGCCATTTTGAGGGCCTAAATGAAGGTTTTTCGGGATTGACCCAAATCAATGATAGCTGAAAGCATGATTGAGGCTCCAACATGAATCTCCTCAACAATACCTTTCCAATGGGCTATCACGCGCCTAAAACAGAGATCATATGCAAAAGTTACGACCCTGGGAAGTTGATGCACTAACTTACCCAAACGGGGCCCACATGAGTTTTGACGCTTCATCTCCTAGGGTTAGGTTTTTGGATGTCTAGGAATTTTGGCATTCCTATTTATTGTAAAAAGGCCTTCAGAGCCTCATTGTAATGATCTTCTTGCGAATGCGAGTAGCTGTCACATCTCTTCTCAAACATAAGATGCCACCATTCTAGCAAGTCTTTCACTCTGTATTTTTACAGTCTCTGTACATTTCTTTCATTAATAGAAATCGTGTTTTACTATATATATGTGTTTATGGTTGCATCTATGATATATTTATGTTATATTATTGAATATCTGCAATATCTCTGTGCATTTCTTTATTATATCTCCTCTCTCATTTTGTGTCGAAAATAATCCAGATCAGTGGTATCAGAGCAGGTTGTTCTTGATCATTTTTTCAGTGCATGTCCCCAACGAGGTCTGAGTATAGCAAGTTGGGTCTCGAGCTTGTCTCTCTTGAGGACAATCACTCTCGCACACCCAAGAAACCCTCAATGGTGGAAGAAAATAAAAACGACAAAGCAGATGATCCTGTTAGTCTATTGCTTGAGCAAGCTCTCATGTGACAGAGGGATGAAATGATGGAAAATTTTTCCCACATCCTTCAATTCCTTATGATAGCAACATGCACATATTCATCAAGAGACCACTTTTGAGGCACCTCGCCTTTCAAGGTACAAGTTAATTTTGATATTCCTGTATTTGAAGGACAGATAGACGCAGAAGCCCTAGAGAAATGGTTAAATCTACTAGAAGGATATTTCTCCGTTCACAAATTTTTCGACAAATAAAAGATCACCTTCGCACTCCTTAAAGATATCCCCCATGTCAAACATTGGTGGGAAACTTATTGGGCGCAGAGTTCCACAGAGGAGTTTGAAATATATGGGGCCGATCCCACTTGGAATTTTTTTGTGGATGCAGTAAAGGAACGATATTGCCCTGTTGGCAACTATGAGGACCAGTACATGAGATGGACCACACTATGGCAAGAGAGGGGCCAAGTAGTTCTGGAGTTCACCAA
>SNQJ01S0072293.1:179444-191890 GCA_010110895.2 Picea sitchensis
TATTGTGTATGTGTGTGATTACTCATTTGTTCATTGTTTATTTACTCTGCAACTATTGGATGATAATGCTACATTGATATAACACTTGCATTTTATGGTGAAAAAGGATTACATGCTCTATTATTGATTCACCCCCCTTCTCAATAATCCAACAATCCTTCCTTAATTTTCCAAGGGGACTATTCTGACTACCAACTTGACTGGTGTTGATGGGGCCTAAATCCCCTGACTCAACAGTAGGAACCAAACCCACCATCGAGGCCCAATTAGAATTTGTAGCGTTTAAGAGGGAATGGTTCTTCAGATATTGCAGTCTGACCGATTTATCGTTGGGATTTATGTTTTCTTGTGAAGGCTCTTCCTTCAGTTAGGACGGTTCTTTTTCCGTATTTCTCTTGGGTGGGGCTTGTGTGAGAAATGAAATCCAGTATAAACCAACTTGACAAATAACAGGACAAAGTTTTAACTATTGGGAAGAGGTCGAGCTTGGGATAACCTGCTGCTCAAACATGCAGACAGTGATTCTACGCCAAAGGGCCTAGTACTAATACATTAACCAAATGAGCATCCAACTACTGTCTGAGAGAAACTAATTAAAAGAAATAAAACACATATGTAGTCAAGATCATGGTAAGAAAAATAATTCATGTACCATAACTTTCACCACATAACAACACAACGATTTATCTTCATCATTAAAGCAAAGAATATCAAAACATTGCACCAGATAACTTGACAACATAATTAATTTCTCTTACTCATTTACTACATCATTCATGGAACAGGAAAGGAAGTAATTATTTTCCAACTCCAATCACATACATCTGATGAAAATATCTAGTCTTTGGTCCATAACGACTTCTCAATTCATAGCAGTCTCAAAATAAATTATCAACAACCAAAAGAAAGAGTTCTTACAACAACCATCGACCCCTTGTTCATTTCTTGATGTCTCTATTTATAATATAAAGTTTAACTGTAATTAATGGCTAAATATGGTTCAAGCCAAACAAAAATCACCACGTGGCATGATCATCCAACAATTTCTTTAATAGTCCAACCGAGATGTCTCTTCAAAAGGGTGACTTCTTTCATATTTAGACCAAATGATAAACAAATCTTCACAGGTTTGGGCCCATGGGAACCTGTGTTGTTCTATTCGGGCAACATATATTCCTCTGATATCCACTGCATGCACTCGGTACTTCACAAAACTAGAGTTCAGTTGTTGCAACATGGCTCGAGCTCTGATCGGGTGTTCCGCGAATTGTTTCACTTGCCTTAGCTTTTGCATCGGTGACCTTTGTGCACTCTTCAGCCCATAGTGAGTCTTTCTCTACATGTTTCTTGAACACGTCGCTCAGGTTGACAAACTCATCATGGGTACCGAACTCGGGAAGGCCGACATCCTTCATCACTTTATTAACTTTACCCCAGTGTTTCTGGCACTTGGCCCATTTCTTTTGGATTTTGTGGTGTGGGTCTTGGGACATCTTATCCCAGTATTTGACATATCTCTTCATACGGTCGAGACTACTTTTTCCTACTAGCCGAATGCCATGTCTTTCCTTTTCTCAACCCTGCTGAACTGCTTCAATATATTCATGTCTCTCTACTGCTTGTTGTGCCTTTCATGCCATCGTGCCATCTCCTTGCACGTTGCGAGCGCCATAAGAGTGTCCTCATGGAACTCGACTATGTTTTCGGTTAACATGTGCCTTTCTTTCTTGAACTCGTCATAAAATCCGTTGAACTCACCTTTTAGATACACAACGATTTGTGTAGCGCTCTTGTAGTACTCGACCAGATGGAGAACATGTTCGAGATCCTTCAAGGTGGCGGCTAATTCCTTTTCATCCCTCTTGGCTCTATCTTGGGCGACATCGGAGAGGGATTTTCCCACGCTAATCGGTTCGTACGTACAAGCGTCTACTGTGTTTACTAAGTTCTCCTCGGTGGTAACTAGGATGGAGTGATCTAAGGTGATCCTTCTCTTCTTTGCAGTCCTCTGGATGATAGCCTTTCTCTTTTGATCATAGGAGATCTCATAGATGTGTGCTACCTCGTCTACCGGGTCTGGTATCTTCTGATCGCCCCATGTGAGGTTTTTTCCCAGGCTTCTTGCAATGTATATTTGTTTGAGAGTGGGCTCCTGAACTTCCTTGTTCAGCCTTGTAGATCTGACCTCTACTTGTTGCTCGTCGACGATTTGAGTATTGGGCAGAATAGAGGTGTCGGGTATAGACTCGTCACTTACTTGCTTGTCGGCCGTAGAACTGTCGACTTCCTTTTACGGAGGTTCTCGACTCGGGACTGCATCTATTTCCAGTTCATCGGACTCCCTTGTGTCGAGGGAACCTTCATCTTCTGTTTCCTTTTGTGAGACCTCCTTGTCATGAACCTCGGGCCCAGGGGAAGAGGTTTTATTGGGACCTGGGGAAGGGGTTTTTTCAAGACCTTCTTCCTCTTGGATGTGCACCGGGGTACCGCGAGAGGGCTCTGGGCTCTCTTCGTCACTGTATACATGTATAAGTGTGCTCAAGGGATTGGGAGCTTGTGTTTGTATCGAAACCCAACCTATCTATGATTGAGTTGTTCCTCCTTCCGAGGGATCAATCGACGATGTCGTAGATTCAGGATTTCTTGACCCATTGGTGCCATCAGGAACTATGGGACCATGATTTCTTGGGTTTGTCAGGACTCTTTGAACGGTAGTTGAAATCCGAGGAATTATGAAAAGATATGGGTCATCCTGCATCTGCTTCATTAGTAGCTAAGTTTGTTGGTATAAAAGTGCACCCCTTTCTTGTGCAGTTTGATCTTAGGGGGATCCCTGATTTGTACTGAGGATTCCTGATGATCTCCCACATCCTCAATGTCTTCTTGGGAATCACTTGTTTCTTTATCCAATTCATATGTTGTTTCCCCTTCAGGGCGTCGGCTAATTTCTTGAACTGCCTACTCCAAAAATGTCGTCTGTTCTTCGTAGTTCATAGCTTTAAACCTGGTTCCTCTAGGATCAACCTTCCTGGCTGCCACCTCATCCCAGTCTTGAGTGTTCTCGATAAAAAATTCATTCTTGAACCAGTCATGGGCATAGGGCCAACAGGATAATACCTGTGACGTCTGCTATAGGACCAATCCCTTGGGATCGTGTTTGCGAAATCGACCAGTTTGGAACCAAATTTCCAATTGACCTAGGCCAAGTTGTTTAGCATGCACGGTGTCTTTGACCATACAGAAGATGATATGAAATCCATACGGTATGAAATCTCGCTTCTTGTCTTTTACTAAAGTTGCATTGTATCCTTGCAGGATGGTTTGATAGAAAATTTCCCCTAACACTAGCCGATCAGGAACATAAATGGGGAATAAGTGGGGTGCACCTGTCGTGCCAAAAACCCTGATGCAGATTTCTCATTCATCTAAATACTAGTGACCAATTTTGGTTATAACCTTCTTTGCCTCATCTGACAATCTAGGGCATTCTTTCCTGAAGAGAAAGAAGTAAATGTGTGCAATAAAATTATCACAGATAACAGCATAGGATTTCTTGTACCTGTTTTCCCACAGGATACTCAAGTATACATGGACCGCGAGCTCCGAAGAGTGCCAATTCAGGTTCATCCTAGAAAAGAATTCTTGACATAGATGATGTCCAGTAGATACGAGGCCATGTAGAAGGCAGGGGTATCTCCCTCCTTCAATACCTGAGCCTGTCTTATGAAGGTGCTCAACTGTTTGGAGATGATAGCACCCCAATTGAAACCCATGCCTGAAATGGAGACTGTAAAAGCTAGAGGCATCTAAGCCTCTGAAAAACTGGGAGCAGTCCTTCTCTCCCATGAAATCTGTAGAGAAGAGCCATGAGATATATGTATGGTTCCCTAAGATTGGTTGTTGGATACTAGCCGACAGTCCGGTTTATGAACTTTTTGTCTTCCCTCCACCAAGACACCATGATTTTGCTGGTATCGTGCAATGCATAGAAACTTAGAACGAAATCAGTGCTCAAATTTTCTTCAGTCTCATTAAGATTGTAGTACTTTTGAACCTCTAATGGAAGGAAGGTCTCGATGCATTCACCGTTATCATCCTTAATCAAACATTTTTGTGCATCAGCGTGATCAATGAGCCACTTTAGGAGCTCAATGCAATGGAACACCGGAGACTGGCTTGGCACCATGTGCAGATAATCCCTGCGAATATTTGGGAGGATCTCGTCATCGAGCTTCCTTGTATCAGGATCGCTATGTGGAGTATACTCGAGGGGTTCTTATTTCTTGATTTTCTTTAAGACTTCTTCCTAGTGAGGAAAAGTTGTCTTTACTCCAATACTTGCCTCAGTATCCCCGAAAACTGTGGGCTGGACAAAGGGCTCCTTGGTGATCGCCTTAATGATGGACACTGGCTTGGAAGTGAACTCTAATTGTCTTGCAATTGCTGGTGAGGATCCCTCTCCTACTTCGTATTCTTGCAGCTTTGGCGCCCTTGGCGATTTCCTGGTGGATGGATTCTTCGGAGGCATTGTCCCTGCAATTAAAAAAACCCTTTAAACACATATATAGAGCAACGTTGCGTGAGAATATATAAAATGGAGCGTAAACCTGTAAGCGAACCCATACTTGTAATGCTTGCTAATATAACTGTTTAATACTCACTGGACTTTGGACGCTTTCTCCGGATTGTTAGATCCGCTCTTCTGTCTGTTATGAATTCCTTGCTGCGTAGAATGGGATTCTGCACAATGACTCGAAAATAATATAACTTGGGAGATACTATCAGTGATATAAATTAGTTAATGCGAGTAATGAATGCAAATTCAAAATAAAACACTATCGAATTTCTGCAGATAAATCCTGACTGGTTGACAGCGGAGGCGCGGATGGATATGCATTGTATCATCGAGTTTAACGGTTCCTTTTGATTCATGCACGAGTCAGTAACTAATGTGCGATCCATGAATTAACTGATAACCATAAATGCAGCATACCTAACACACACTCAGGGGTTAACACGTCTCGTCATGTCACATCACCCGATGAATGGATCGGGGTTCGGCTAGTAACCGTGTGTACTCCCTATCCTATTCTTCTGATAAAAACTACTGACGCCGATAATATCAGGGATGGGTGATAAGGAGAAAGTTCAGGTGGGAAGTTTATCGGTGGGTCATTATCTTCATAAGATTTCATCTTCGAAAACGTTTCAGAAGTCGGCGGTCGGCGATGTCACTCTTCCTTTTGCACAACACTCACTATTACATCTTTCTGCCGAAACCGAATGGATCATCTGTCAGCAAAATCATTCCCAAGGTTTATTCATAATAAATAAATTCTTTCATCAACTGACACCAATGAGGGTCGGCACTCGGCTACCTTGACTTCCCAAACGATTTTCGCCACCTTAATCTTTCGCCGATGCCAAACTTCTCTTGTGAGTCAGGAAAAATTTTGGGTCGCCAATTCCTTGAGTAGTTGTTAAGTCTCTTTAGATTTAAGATGATTCTTCATTGTATGTTCAAGTGGAATTTAATTAAAACATGAAACATATAAGATAAGCGAAGCGTCAATTTCATTCCAAGGCGAAAACAGTTAAAGGTAGAAAGTAGGGTGGTACCCAAAAGGAAATGGTCACAAAACTTTTAGGGTGTGTTGAGTACTCAACGACTGGTAATCAATTTTCAGGGTTGAGGATAGTTCAGGTCAACACTGTTTTAATTTGATAGGGTACTACCTGGTAGGGTCATTTCAATCAGTAATTTTCTCCCTCTTCCACCATTCCTCTCATGACATCGTAACCTATGAAGGCTATCCCTTCAGCAGTAGTTCAACATTTATCTATTGCATTAAAAATCAACATGCACATTACAAAATTCATCAAAGGTTCATTGTATTTCAATGGTCACATAACAAACCCATTCATAGTTTAGTCATGAAAATACTTATATTTATTGAATGGGGGAAATAGGGGTGTTACAATCCCCTCCTCCTAAAAGGAACACTGTCCTCTATGTTCTTTTCATTTTAGCAACACCTATCATGCCTTTATTTTTCTAATGTTTTCAACAACATTTCCCTCTCCTTGATTTAGTCCTTTTCCAGACTCTTTGCATTAGCACATGCCTACAATATTTTCAAACAATAAGCATATAAATCTCAATTTCATGCAAGAACATTTTATTGTCGTTCTTATTTTAAGGGGAAAATTTCACATATCAACACAATACTTATCTATGAATTTTATGGTTTGCATTCATATGGCTGTCTCATTAACTTGGATCACTTCTTTCCTTGACATACCCATTGTGTGCATGATCCTAGTTAATAAATAAATAAATAAATCTTTAAAGACTCCTCCGAGTCATTTACATGAGCTATCGAAGTTTCCCCTTCCTTGCAATCACTCACCTTTCAGGCTCAGGCTCAAGCATCCCCTTCTCTGCTATATGTTGGGCACTTTAATTGTCTAAATAAATAGATAATTAAGGTATTCAATATAAATTGTCAAACCCAGGGAAGTTTTTTTATTGTAAGATAATTGTGCACAGTCTATGCTAGATTATGAACGCAACACTAATCAAATTGCAGTAAGGTAAATTAACACTAAAAGAAACAGAATTGAAAAGTTGAACACTAACACAAGTTGTTGATATAGCTGGAGTTCTAATCTAATGTTGTTGAATTGAAGTCAGACTTGCATAATTGAAATCTAATTTCTAGGAGTGGAATTTGATGAGTGTATAAGAATCCTGGATTATCTAATCTATTCTAATTTTCTATATTACTCTTGTAGACAGAAGGAAGTTTTGTGATAATTGTTGAAAGGAAGTCTACTTAATTGCAGGAAGGGAATCCACACTTCTATTTACTTTTCCTTGAAAAAAAAGATTTAATGTAATGCAGAAAATGAACTATCTTTCAAAGTAATTCTCCAACAGTATACAACAATTGATCCTAACTCTCATGAGACACACTGATGCACATTTGACAGAAAGGGAATGGACTGTAACAACAAATGTATTCTAGCAATGCATAAGCAGATAAATCACACAACTGTAAATAATCAAAGTAGTTAATCTAAAACTCACAAGAGAGGGGAGTCTGTGAGGAAGGTGGGCCCTTTCCTTCTCACTGAATCCACTCGAAAAGACTATAGTAAGTTAAAGAAACTCAATTCAGTTCTTTATTAAATCACCAAAATGTTTAGATACAAAATGATTCACTTCACTTCACTATTCCACAACAAATCTCCATCCCTAATGATTACAAAAGATCTGTTATTTAAAAACAGAGTCATTTAGTTGAAACAGACTCGGAATAGCGTTGAGAATCGGAGATTCTCAAGTTGTTCATATGATATAAAAGATCTATCATCATTATAAGATATGGAACTGATCTTGATCACCAGCATGAGACAAAACGTGTAACAACCCAGCTTCTAGGATCGGTGGGCATCGATTGCAGTAGGTGTAACAACTTCCAAGAAAGGTGCGCAGTTGATGTAGTCGTGTAACAACATGCAGAACTGGCGCACAATTGTAACAACTGGTGTAACAACATCAATCTTTCTTCAAGACTTGGTTGTTCTACACATTTTGATCATTAGTTGAACATTCATGGATAAAATATGAGAAATGATACCAATCAAACATGTTAAGTAAATAAGAATATAAAAGCAAGATCAGTGATTCATACCTTGGGAAAAAGGTCTTAGCAAAATGTTATATTAGGCATTTTAGCATAGGAATGTTAAGGTTGAATGAGCAAAAGATATAGTGAAAAAGGGACATTTATGGGTCCTAACATGCCCCCCAATTGAAGGCATTGCATGTCCTCATGAAAACCACATTCAAACCTTACTCTGAATCTCAGTCAGGGAAGTGACTCCTCCAGTGCAAACTGCTAAGACAAATCACTAAGTACCAGTATGAGAAAAACCTGTGTGTACCCCCAACATCTGTTGTTTCAAAAAATATGTCTAAGTTTCTTTGCATTCAAGAACAAAATCAGTTTGAGTTGCTTGAGTAAAAACTTGTAAGTGTAAGAGATGTTCTTGTGTAAGAGTTGCTGGTAAACCAACAACTACTCTATTACGTTGAGATCTCCTCTGCCTTACTAGTTTTTGTGGAGAAGTAAGGTCATATTCTGTCTTGATTGAGAGAGTGGTCGATTCTTCAGCATGACCAGTGACTGGTACTTTCACTACTTTATACCCTTCCTAAAATTAAATATTACCACATTCATAGCACATGTGCTCTTTATTTTCACTCATAACAATTGTTGTCTGTGCTAATATATCTAAAGTTGACCCCCCTGAGTTTTGTTGTCGAGCAACCTGCAATTCCTTCTTTAGGGAATCCAAATTTGCTTTGAGGTGGTGATCCAGATGGATATCGGTGGCCACACACTTTTCCCAACTAGCTCAAAATAGTTTTCTGGCAATTTTGGCAATTTACTATTTTTAGCAGGTTTTAACTTCCGGGGCCATTTTGAGGACCTAAATGAAGGTTTTTCAGGATTGACCCAAATAAATGATAGTTGAAGGCATTATTGAGGCTCCAAAATGAATCTCCTCGACAATACCTTTCCAATGGGCTATCACACACCTAAAACAGAGATCATATGCAAAAGTTACGACCCTAGGAAGTTGAAGCACTAACTTACCCAAACGGGGCCCACATGAGTTTTGACGCTTCATCTCCTAGGGTTAGGTTTTTGGATGTCTAGGATTTTTGGCATTCCTATTTATTGTAAAAAGCCCTTCAGAGCCTCATTGTAATGATCTTCTTGTGAATGCGAGTAGCTGTCACATCTCTTCTCAAAGATAAGTTGCCACCATTCTAGCAAGTCTTTCACTCTGTATTTTTACAGTCTCTGTACATTTCTTTCATTAATAGAAATCGTGTATTACTGTATATCTGTGTTTATGGTTGCATCTATGATATATTTATTTTATATTATTGAATATCTGTGATATCTCTATGCATTTCTTTATTATATCTCCTCTCTCATTTTGTGCCGAAAATAATAAAAATCAGTGGTATCAGAGCAGGCTGTTCTTGATCATTTTTTCAGTGCATGTCCTGTCAGGCTGCTAAATTGAAGCTTTTAATGACCTGAAACACTAAATTGTCAAACTTTGAGCTGATACACAGTATGTGCAGGTAAGCGTCTAGTCTCTATCTGAATGCTATCCTAAGAAGAAAACACACACTTATTCCGAGGACTTGAATCTTAATGACTAACTTGAAACTGAGCATTTCCTATTTAAGTCATCAACAGAAAAACAGTCTTGTGCTCAAATGCTGGTGCTGCTATTTCTATTCAAAAGTGTGGTTCCACAAAATTATTCTACCTCTATGTCCAATCATCTAACATCATCATTTCCGTTTAAGTCATGACACCAAGAGTATCTTCGAAAATGCATCCATTCTGAGCATCAAAAATAAATCTAATTCTGTCTACAGGAAAACAGAGTACTATCCTATCTACTGGTACCAGGAGCTCCCTTTGATTTCACTGTAATCTAACTATTCCAAGTAAGCATGGTAACTAACTGTCTAATAAAGAAAGTTCATTCACACTCTACGTTATGCTCAAATTGAAAATGAAAAGCCACACAAACTGAGTGCATACTCGAAACCCTACAGGCATCAGTCATGTGTTTTATATTCACCAACATAAAAGATAACAGTCTGTGGGAAATGATTCAGTTGAGGAATAAATAAACACACTTTGAAACAAGTAAATCGATTACACACTATGAGCTGCAGATATACCATTCAGGTAAACAAATGCTAATACGTTAAAACAACTAAATCTGTGAGTGTTAAGCTACCTCATATGCAGGTTCTAAAGCATTAAAATGAACTAAGTCTATGACAACATAAAACTAAATCTATTGACAGAATAAGGCAACGACTTGCACTGGTTTGGCGGGCCCAACCAAATGGCACAAACGTTGTAGGTGATAACCAGAACCGACTATAACATTCTATACAATCACTGTGTAAACTTCGTGCTTCATTAACTCAGGAAAGAAATACTCAAATCACATATCAGTCGAATGATATAACGTAACAGCAGTCTGTATTCAAAACATAGGTTCATGGCATAACATAATCCAACAACAATAACAACAACCCGTTCTCAGGAGTGATCACGGGTTTATATCCAAATCCTTCTGTTCGTAACAATCTAAAACAAAGGTACGTAAAACAAATGGATCCCCCGATCCGAAAATAGTTCTTGAAATCAAATTAAAACGTACTTCATAGCTTCGTGACACGTAGTGTCACGAAGTGTGAACGATGAAGAATAATCGACCCAGTTTTATCATTAGGCTTTCAAGCACCTTGTGATGATGACTCCAGCTGTCATGCGAATCTCTCTGTCTCCCATTCGAACCATAACGCACACCATAATGCACAGATCTTGAGCGGCTCCATTGGTACTTCCACGGGTACGAGTTGGTACCTGGTATCGGCATCTTGTTCCAAAAATAGAAGTGGTACCTAACCCAAGCGATATTAGTTCCAATACCAATTTAAAGCATTAAAGTGCATAAAAATAGCTTGAAATGCAAAGATACCTTAGGTAACCCCATTGAATGGTAGGGAGATGTTAATTATGTCAAAACGAGGCCAAAAGGGTGGTACTAGCATATAAATGGAGGTCTGTGGTATATAATATAGGCAAAGAACATGATCAAAACCAGGGACCAACATGCCCTCACACTGAAGTTCTTGCCTATCCTCAGGCAACAAAAATAAAAAAAAACTGGTAGCCATCAAAGGGTTGCAGCAGCTGCAACCAGCGTCTGTAGCCTCTCCTGCTTCTTCAGATTCCTAATTTCTTTCTTAAGGACCCTGTTGATTATGACATGCTTCCTAGCAATCCTCTGAAGTTGTCTGTTCCTTTTGAAAATATCCCTATTCCTCTGCTTTAGCCTTTCAACTTTGGATAAGAGGTGATTTACCCTGAGCTTCAGGAGTTCGTTTTCGGTTTTAACATGTCTGTCCAATACACGGTACTCATGCAATTTCTCCTTCAATTTGTTGTTCTTGCTCTCTAATTTCACCACCATTGGCTTCAAGGACCGACTGGAGGAAATCTCACAGTGGGTTTCAAATGTTTGCTCTTGTTCGGGCAGTGCTGGAGGGCTAGATGCATGGGTAAACTCTTCGGGGCTTTGAGCAGGAGTGTGAAATCTATCAGAATTATGGTCTGAACTGAATTCAGGAGTAAACTGATCTGGGCTGTGCTCATAAGTGTCAACTGGATCAAAATTATGATCTGGGCTGAGTTCATGGGTGTACTCATTTGGGCTTTTCTCATAGGTGTTAGCTGAACTAGGTCCGGGAGTGGGCTCTTTTGGCATCTGAACAGAGGTACCGGTTGGTACTTGGATGGACTCATTCTGCACAATTTTCTTGGGTGTAGTGGCCTGCCGATTGGTTCTACGATTTTTTTGAATGAGCTGGGACAAAGTCCAGGTCATCTAAGATGGCTCCGGGGCCTCCTCGTGACCATCTATACTTTCCAATCTTTCTTGTGGGGGGTAACTGGGTACCGAGTCGTCCATTCCCGACAATAATCTTTTACATTTTCTTTTCGGGTTCCTCCTAGGCTTGTCAGTTGACTCGACTAGTTCCTCCACATCAATTATGTTATCGGCAGCTGGGGGAGAACTCAGGACTTCAATGTCCGCTTCTGTAGGTGTGGTGGCCTTCCTAGTTTCAGCATTGGGTTCTACCTCGTCATCAATTGGAGGTTCGGGCTCAGGGTTCCCAGCAGAGTCTTTACTTAGGGTTTTGACTTTCTTTTTCTTGGAATTCGACTTTTTGTGTGGGGAAACAGGCTTCACCTTCTTAGCTTTCAACTGGGCACGGGCGAGGGTTTTTACAGTGAAGAGGTCCCAAGTCTCTTGCTTCTTTGACAGTGCAGATGTAATCAATATTTTAACTAGACCGAAGTGAAATAAACTCCCCCGAAACTCACTAGCCCTTTGGACCTGTTCGGCCATCCTTTTTAGACTTTTTAACAAGAAATAGGGTATGTTCAACGGAGTACCTATGAAGTGCAACAGAAGTCGGGCGTGGAAAGCGAATATAATGGTATATCGACCCTCACACGTTAGGTAACGCTGGAGGATGATCAACACTTGAGCCCACTGTGGTTCCATCCAAGACCGCAACGTTCCCTCGGACCATTTTGTCTCCCGGTACTGAGGTTTCAACAGCTGTGCACAGAGCTTCTTATCCACCGGTTGTCCTTTCATCCATCTTTGGCTTGTGGCGGGCAATTGAATTGCCTCTGCAATGAACTCCTCTGTGACCCCGAACTCAAGTTCACCCACCTTGGCGGTCTCACCATCGAAATGCAATGCAAACTGGAGTGTGATTGCATCGTTATACCCATCAAACTTTTTCAGAAATGGCTCCC
>SNQJ01S0072293.1:214246-230130 GCA_010110895.2 Picea sitchensis
AGGCACTTGTTAGTAGTATTGTTGACACATGGTTTATGGATGATGTAGCATAATTGTATTGGTATATTATTGTAAGCACATATTGATCTTGGTGATGATTATGAGTTGTTGTGTTATGCTTGGTTGATGCACATCTTTGAGGGTTGTCTTGGCGATTGATCTTGGTGATTAGATCTGATTTGGTTGATAAGATTGATGAGACAGGTTGTTGTGATAGGTTGGTTGGATAGGTTGTTGTGACATGTTATTTGTATAGGTTTGGTGCATGGTTGATGCACTTGTTCATGGTACAGGTTGGTGCATGGTTGATGCACTTGTGCATGGTTCAGGTTACTGGTACAGGTTGATTACAAGTTGAGGTACAATTTGATGCATGGTTGATGCATGGTTCAGGTTATTGGTACAGGTTGTTTGGTGCATGTTGATTGGTACAAGTTTACAACAGTATATCTCATAGTGATAGTGTGACAGTGGTTCCATCATTCTTCTTCTACATCAGGGCGGTTGGACAGGGCAAGGACAAGTGGTTGTATCCACCTTCTGGTTGTAGCCGAAGAACATAGGGGGTTGTGGCCTCCTTTTGGTTGTATCCATAGAATTGGGGAGTTAGAGCTTCCCTCAGGTTGTAGCCCGAGACACTAGGGGGTTGGAGCCTCCTTCCAATTGCAGCTGGAAAACAGAGGATGTTGGTGCTTCCAATGAATGTAATTCTTAAAGACATATAAGAAAAATCATTCAGTGGTTTTCTCCTTCTTTGGGTTTCCATGTAAAACACTAGTGTATTGTGTATGTGTGTGATTACTCATTTGTTCATTGTTTATTTACTCTGCAACTATTGGATGATAATGCTACATTGATATAACGCTTGCATTTTATGGTGAAAAAGGATTACATGCTCTATTATTGATTCACCCCCCTTCTCAGTAATCCAACAATCCTTCATTAATTTTCCAAGGGGACTATTCTGACTACCAACTTGACTAGTGTTGATGGGGCCTAAATCCCCTGACTCAACAGTAGGAACCAAACCCACCATCGAGGCCCAATTAGGCTTTGTAGCATTTAAGATGGAATGGTTCTTCAGATATTGCAATCTGACTGACTTATCATTGGGATTTATGTTTTCTTGTGAAGGCTCTTCCTTCAGTTAGGAAGGTTCTTTTTCCGTATTTCTCTTGGGTGGGGTTTGTGTGAGAAATGAAATCCAGTATAAACCAAATTGAAAAATAACTTGACAAATCCTCAACGTCTTCTTGGGAATCACTTGTTTCTTTATCCAATTCATATGTTGTTGCCCCTTCAGGGCGTCGACTAATTTCTTGAACTGCCTGCTCCAAAAATGTCACCTGTTCTTCTTAGTTCATAGCTTTAAACCTGGTTCCTCTAGGATCAACCTTCCTGGCTGCCACCTCATCCCAGTCTTGAGTGTTCTCGATAAAAATTTCATTCTCTAACCGGTCATGGGCATAGGGCCAATAGGATAATACCTGTGACATCTGCTATAGGACCAATCCCTTGGGATCGTGTTCGCGAAATCGGTCGGTTTGGAACCGAAATTCCAATTGACCTAGGCCAAGTTGTTTAGCATGCATTGGTGTCTTTGACCATACAGAAGACGATATGAAACCCATACGGTATGAAATCTCGGTTCTTGTCTTTTACTAAAGTTGCATTGTATCCTTGTAGGATGGTTTGATAGTAAATTTCCCCTAACACTAGCCGGTCAGGAACATAAATGGGGAATAAGTGGGGTGCAACTGTCGCATTGAAAACCCTGATGCAGGTTTCTCATTCATCTAAATACTAGTGACCAATTTTGGTTATAACCTTCTTTGCCTCATCTAACAATCTAGGGCATTCTTTCCTAAAGAGAAAGAAGTAAATGTGTGCAATAAAATTATCATAGATAGCAACATAGGATTTCTTGTACCTGTTTTCCCACAGGATACTGAAGTATACATGGACCGCGAGCTCCGAAGAGTGCCAATTCAGGTTCATCCTAGCATAGCATTCCTAGCGTAGATGAGGTCCAGTAGATACGAGGCCATGTAGAAGGCGGGGGTATCTCCCTCCTTCGATACCTGAGCCTGTCTTATGTAGGTGCTCAACTGTTTGGAGATGATAGCACCCCAATTGAAACCCATGCCTGAAATGGAGACTGTAAAAGCTAGAGGTATCCAAGCCTCTAAAAACTGGGAGAAGTCCTTCTCTCCATGCAATCTGCAGAGAAGAGCCATGAGATATATGTATGGTTCCCTAAGATAGGCTGTTGGATACTAGCCTACAGTCTGGTTTATGAACTTTTTGTCTTCCCTCCACCAAGACGCCATGATTTTGCTGGCATCGTGCGATGCACAGAAACTTAGAACGAAATCAGTGCTCAAATTTTCTTTAGTCTCATTAAGATTGTAGTACTTATGAACCTCTAATGGAAGGAAGGCTCTGACGCATTCACCGTTATCATCCTTAATCAAAAAATTTTGTGCATTGACGTGATCAATGAGCCACTTTAGGAGCTCAATGCAAGGAAACACCGGAGACTCGCTTGCCACCATGTGGAGATAAGCCCTGCGAATATTTGGGAGGATCTCATCATCGAGCTTCCTTGTACCAGGATAGCTATGCGGAGTATATTCAAGGGGTTCTTCTTTCTTGATTTTCTTTAAGACTTCTTCCCAGTGAGGAAAAGTTGTCTTTACTCCAATACTTGCCTCAGTATCCCTGAAAGCTGGGGGCTGGACAAAGGGATCCTTGGTGATCGCCTTAATGATGGACACCGGCTTGGAAGCGAACTCTAATTGTATTGCAACTGCTGGTGAGGAGCCCTCTCCTACTTCTAATTCTTGCAGCTTTGGCGATTTCCTGGTGGATTTATTCTTTGGAGGCATTGTCCCTGTAATTAAAAAAATCATTTAAACACGTATACAGAGCAACGTTCGGTGAGAATATATAAAATGGAGCATAAACCCGTAAGTGAACCCATACTTGTAATGCTTGCTAATATAATTGTTTAATACTCACTGGAATTTGGACACTTTCTCTGGACTGTTAGCTCCGCTCTTCTGTCTGTTCTGAATTCCTTGTTGCGTAGAATGGGATTATGAACAATGACTTGAAAATAATATAACTCGGGAGATACTATTAGTGATATCAATTAGTTAATATGAGTAATGAATGCAAATTCAAAATAAAACACTATCAGATTTCTGCGGATAAATCCTGACTGGTTGACAGCGAAGGCGCAGATGGATATGCATTGTATCGGCGAGTTTAACGGTTCCTTTTGATTTGTGAATGAGTCAATAACTAATGCGCGATCCATGAATTAATTGATAACTGTAAATGCAGTGTACCTAACACACACTCAGGGGTTAACACGTCTTGTCACGTCACGTCACCCGACAAATGGATCGGGGTTCGGCTAGTAACTGTGTGTACTCCCTATCCTATTCTTCTGATAAAAACTACCGATGCCGATAATATCGGGGATGGGTGATCGGGAGAAAGTTCAGGTGGGCAGTTTATCAGCGGGTCATTATCTTCATAAGATTTCATCTTCGAAAATGTTTCGGGAGTTGGTGGTCGGCGATGTCACTCTTCCTTTTGCACAACACTTACTATTACATCTTTCTGCCGAAACCGAATAGATCGTCCGTCGGAAAAATCCTTCCGAAGGTTTATTCGTAAGAAAGAAGTGCTTTCATCAACTGACACCAATGAGGGTCGGCACTCGGCTACCTTGACTTCCCAAACGATTTTCACCACCTTAATCTTTCGCCGATGCCGAACTTCTCTTGTGAGTCGGGAAAAATTTTGGGTCGCTGATTCCTTGAGTAGTTGTTAAGTCTCTTTAGAGTTAAGATGATTTTTCATTGTATGTTCAAGTGGAATTTAATTAAAACGTGAAACATATAATATAAGCGAAGCATCAATTTCATTCCAAGGTGAAAACAGTTAAAGGTAGAAAGTAGGGTGGTACCCAAAAGGAAATGGTCATAGAACTTTTAGGGTGTGTTGAGTACTCAACAACTAGTAATCAATTTTCAGGGTTGAGGACAGTTTAGGTCAACACTGTTTTAATTTGACAGGGTACTGCCTAGTAGGGTCATTTCAATCAGTAATTTCCTCCCTCTTGCACTATTCCTCTCATGACATCGTAACCTATGAAGGCTATCCCTTTAGCAGTAGTTCAACATTTATCTATTGCATTAAAAATCAACATGCACATTACAAAATTCATCAAAGGTTCATTGTATTTCAATGGTCACATAACAAACCCATTCATAGTTTAGTCATGAAAATACTTATATTTATAGACTGGGGGAAATAGGGGTGTTACAATCCCCTCCTCCTAAAAGGAACACCGTCCTCTATGTTCTTTTCATTTTAGCAACACCTATCATGCCTTTATTTTTCTAATGTTTTCAACAACATTTCCCTCTCCTTGATTTAGTCCTTTTCCAAACTCTTTGCATTAGCACATGCCTACAATATTTTCAAACAATAAGCATATAAATCTCAATTTCATGCAAGAAAATTTTATTGTCGTTCCTATTTTAAGGGGAAAATTTCACATATCAACACAATACTTATCTGTGAATTTTATGGTTTGCATCCATATGGCTGTCTTATTAAGTTGGATCACTTCTTTCCTTGACATACCCATTATGTGCATGATCCTAGTTAATAAATAACAAAAAAAATCTTTAAAGACTCCTCCGAGTCATTTACATGAGCTATCGAAGTTTCCCTTTCCTTGCAATCACTCACCTTCCAGGCTCAGGCTCAAGCATCCCCTTCTCTGCTATATAATGGGCACTTTAATTGTCTAAATAAATAGATAATTAAGGTATTCAATATAAATCGTCAAACCCAGGGAAGTTTTTTCATTGTAAGATAATTGTGCATAGTCTATGCTAGATTATGAACGCAACACTAATCAAATTGTAGTAAGGTAAATTAACACTAAAAGAAACATAATTGAAAAGTTGAACACTAACACAAGTTGCTGATACAACTGGAGGTCTAATCTAATGTTGTTGAATTGAAGTCACACTTGCATAATTGAAATCTAATTTCTAAGAGTGGAATTTGATGAGTGTATAAGAATCCTGGATTATCTAATCTATTCTAATTTTCTATATTACTCTTGCAAATAGAAGGAAGTTTTGTGATAATTGTTGAAAGGAATTCTACTTAATTGCAGGAAGGGAATCCACACTTCTATTTACTTTTGCTTGAAAAAAAAGATTTAATCTAATGCAGAAAAGGAACTATCTTTCAAAGTAATTCTCCAGCAGTATACAACAATTGATCCTAACTCTCATGAGACACATTGATGCACATTTAACAGAAAGGGAATGAACTGTAACAACAAATGTATTCTAGCAATGCATAAGCAGATAAATCACACAACTGTAAATAATCAAAGCAGTTAATCTAAAACTCACAAGAGAGGGGAGTCTGTGAGGAAGGTGGGCCCTTTCCTTCTCATTGAATCCACTCGAAAAGACTATAGTAAGTTAAAGAAACTCAATTCACTTCTTTATTAAATCACCAAAATGTTTAGATACAAAATGATTCACTTCACTTCACTATTCCACAACAAATCTCTATCCCTAATGATTACAAAAGATATGTTATTTAAAGATAGAGTCATTCAGTTGAAACAGACTCAGAACAACCTTGAGAATTGGAGATTCTCAAGCTATTCATATGATATAAAAGATCTATCATCATTACAAGATCTGGAACTGATCTTGATCACCAACGTGAGACAAAACGTGTAACAGCCCAGCTTCCAGGATCGGTGGGCATTGGTTGCAGTAGGTGTAACAACTTCCAAGAAAGGTGCGCAGTTGCTGTAGTCGTGTAACAACATGCATAATTGGCGCACAGCTGTAACAGCTGGTGTAACAACACCAATCTTTCTTCAATACTTGGTTGTTCTACACATTTTGATCATTAGTTGAACATTCATGGATAAAATATGAGAAATTCTACCAATCAAACATGTTAAGTAAATAAGAATATAAAAGCAAGATCAATGATTCATACCTTGGGAAAAAGGTCTTAGCAAAATGTTATATTAGGCATTTTAGCATAGGAATGTTAAGGTTGAATGAGCAAAAGATATAGTGAAAAAGGGACATTTATGGGTCCTAACATGCCCCCCAACTGAAGACATTGCATGTCCTCATGAAAACCACATTCAAACCTTACTCTGAATCTTAGTTAGGGAAGTGACTCCTCCAGTGCAAACTGCTAAGACAAATCACTAAGTACTAGTATGGGAAAACCCTGTGTGTACCCCCAACATCTGTTGTTTCAAAAAATATGTCTGAGTTTCTTTGCATTCAAGAACAAAATCAGTTTGAGTTGCTTGAGTAACAACTTGTAAGTGTAACAGATGTTCTTGTGTAAGAGTTGTTGGTAAACCAACAACTACTCTATTACGTTGAGATCTCCTCTGCCTTACTGGTTTTTGTGGAGAAGTAAGGTCATATTCTGTCTTGATTGAGAGAGTGGTCGATTCTTCAGCATGACTAGTGACTGGTACTTTCACTACTTTATACCCTTCCTAAAAGTAAATATTACCACATTCATAGCACATGTGCTATTTATTTTCACTCATAACAGTTGCTGTCTGTGCTAATATATCCAAAGTTGACCCCCCTGAGTTTTGTTGTCGAGCAACCTGCAATTCCTTCTTTAGGGAATCCAACTTTTCTTTGAGGTGGTGATCCAGATGGATATCGGTGGCCACCCACGTTTTCCAACTGGCTCAAAATAGTTTTCTGGCAATTTTGGCAATTTACTATTTTTAGCAGGTTTTAACTTCCGAGGCCATTTTGAGGGCCTAACTGAAGGTTTTTCGGGATTGACCCAAATCAATGATAGCTGAAGGCATGATTGAGGCTCCAAAATGAATCTCCTCGACAATACCTTTCCAATGGGCTATCACGTGCCTAAAACAGAGATCATATGCAAAAGTTACGACCCCGAGAAGTTGATGCACTAACTTACCCAAACGGGGGGCATTCCTATTTATTGTAAAAATGCCTTTAGAGCCTCATTGTAATGATATTCTTGCGAATGCCAGTAGCTGTCACATCTCTTCTCAAAGATAAGCTGCCACCATTCTAGCAAGTCTTTCACTCTGTATTTTTACAGTCTTTGTACATTTCTTTCATTAATAGAAATTGTGTATTACTGTATATCTGTGTTTATGGTTGCATCTATGATATATTTCTGTTATATTATTGAATATCTGTGATATCTCTGTGCATTTATTTATTATATCTCCTCTCTCATTTTGTGCCAAAAATAATCCAGATCAGTGGTATCAGAGCAGGCTATTCTTGATCATTTTTTCAGTGCATCTCCCCGACGAGGTCCGAGTATAGCAAGTTGGGTCTCGAGCTTGTCTCTCTTGAGGAAAATCACTCTCGCACACCCAAGAAACCCTCAATGGTGGAATAAAAGAAAAATGATGAAGCAGATGATCCTGTCAGTCTGTTGCTTGAGCAATCTCTCACGCGACAGAGGGACGAAATGATGGAGAATTTTTCCGACATCCTTCAATGCCTGCCGATAGCAACATGCACATCTTCATCAAGCGACCACTTTGAAGGAACCTCGCCTTTCAAGGTACAAGTTAATTTTGATATTCCTTTATTTGAAGGACAGATAGATGCAAAAGCCCTAGAGAAATGATTAAATCTACTAGAAGGTTATTTATCTGTTCACAAATTTTTCGACAAAGAAAATATCACCTTCGCACTCCTTAAAGATATCCCCCATGTCAAGCATTGGTGGGAAACTTATTGGGCGCAGAGTTCCACAGAGGAGTCTGAAATATATGGGGCCGATCCCACTTGGGATTTTTTTGTGGATGCGGTAAAGGAACAATATTTCCCTATTGGCAACTATGAGGACCAGTACATGAGATGGACCACACTATGGAAAGAGAGGGGCCAAGTAGTTTCAAAGTTCACCAATACCTTCCATACCTTGTGCACCAAGATGGGTATCAAAGACTCTAAATGACATTTGGTTCTGAAATATTGTGGGGCTCAGGGCTGCCTAATGATATGTTGTTAAAATCAAGCAGAAATTCAAGCACCAGAACAAATGGGAGTTCGGGTCTGCAAATCCACAACAACCAAAGTATGACAAAGACATCCCTAACAAATAGTCTCCCAAAAACCAGTCCAAGACATAGGAAAAGAAGGGTCAGGGGAAGGCAAAGAAGGACACTAGAAAATGGTGCGATTTCGACAAAATCCCTTGGCACAACACCGATGAATTTCGCTCAAAACAGTCATTGGTGTCCGAGATCAAAGACAAGGAGCCGAACCCTAATTCGGAATCTGATTATGAAAATGCTGGTAAAGGACAGATCATTGACGTAGAACCCACTGCTATTGTCGCGACCGCAACAATTCAACCAGAAGAACCAACAGATCTTGAAGAGGGGGAGAACCTTTTTCATTCACAAATGTCGGTGAAGGGGACCCCGTTGCATTTTATTGTTGATAGTGGAAGCCAGAAGAACCTCATCTCAACAGAGGTTGTCAAATAGTTGGGATTGTTGACAACACCACACCCGTATCCATACAACATCGGGTGGCTTCGCCAAGGACTAGATCTTCATGTCAGCTAGCAGTGTTGATTGTCATACGGCATCCAACCCTTCAAGGATGAGATATTATGTGATGTTTCCCCACCGGATCATCCACACAACGTCCCTCCCACAAATATCTCAATCCAGATACATATGAACTCGACCAATGCTGGTGCACTGTCTCTTTGTGCCTCCTTGCTAATTTATGATAATTGACGCTTGATATAGGTTCTTCAAGCCACCCAAAGTCTTCCTATAGATGATGACAAGAACAATACTTTCACTTACCCAAAATATCAGTCCTGTAGCATGTTTATCCTTCCCATAGCATGTACAATGCCCAATATTTATGAGCAGGCCTATAGATAGCGATCTAGGGTCTTCAAGCTAACTCGTCCCAGTGGTATTAACACTAACACTCAAAGTAGAGACGTGTTTCCTGCATATTATTCAGATCTTTAATGATGTATTGGGCACCCAAGAGAGTATCGACCTCCTTTTCCAACAACATTAACTCCGACTAAATTAATGATCTGATACCATTGAAATGTTACGGCTAAACTTTTTTTTTTGTTTTTTGTATTTTTCCTTGACTTATGGTATAGGCGGTTTGTCAAATTGTTTGCATTTAAAATCACTCTATTCACAGTTTACACAAACTATCATCTCTGCTACAGGATTACAAGGGACACAAAAAATAAGACCCAGCTGAACTTATTGCATTAATATTTGGATAATCAACAATACAGAGGAAATCTGAGCAATAATACATAAATACCAATTAATGAACCTGGTATATATATTCTGTGTATGTTGTTTATGCAAGAGTACTCTAGATGAGCGTGCATGTAGGTGACTTTGGTATGCAACAAATTTCAGCCAAAGATATCAGTTTTGTAGAAGATGATATTGGTCACTAAAATCATGAACAACAATGCCCAAAACAAGAGAAAAGGAACTGAATTGATAGCCTCTGATATTGATCCCCCCCAGCACATTAAACTCATCCACAGGAAGGTAAAACTCGACCCCAAAGATGAGGCAAATCGACTAGCAATAAGATATTGCCTTCCACAATTCCAAATCCACCCAGAATTGAAGAATCGACCTCTATAGCATTCAACTCGACCCCAACAATAATAGACTCAACCAACAATGAGTTTTGATGCCCAGATTCAGGAGTATGTGCCCATATTGGCATAGAATTCACTTAGCTGCAATATTTCTTCAACAAATGCACCCAACATAAAAATAAGTGTGCCCAACCATTCAAAGAAAGTGTCTAGTAGTGGGAACTTGACCCCCCCATGCAAGAAATGGACCTCTATCATCTTATCACGACCCAACAAGAGGGTAACTCATCCAACAAGAGAAATTTTCCCTTCCAAGGGAGTAAACTCGTCCCAAAATGAGGGAAACCCAACTGCTAAGAAAGAACTCAACCACAAACATATATCTCAGCCACAAAACAAAGAACTTTGTCTTCACCAAATGATAATCATTTCAACAACTAAGAGGCACTACCAAGGACATGAAACTCGCCTTTTCTATATACAGGGGTTCCTCTAATCTCCCTTTGTTTAGACTTCCAATCTCAGATTATTCTTACTGCAATGAATAACCAACAAGGGAAGAACTTGCTACCACAGTGAAACTCACCCCATACAATGAAGGAATTGACCCAACATTAAACTCAGTGCAAATAGTTTCTAATGCTCACATTGATAAATGTATGGAAACTTAACAGAGATAAATTTATTTAATTATCAACAAATAACTGGAAGACAATATCAGGGATAACTCACATATTTTGTTGGATACATTCCAATGAAGTGTTGTTGGTTTGCTGGAAGGAAACAATACCCAAAAATCACCCCTCAAGGAACCCAAACTCTATCGACTCACAGAGATATTGTTCTCAATCTCTAATGATGGATCTATTATGAATATCTCTGCCCCAGTGTGAAGGTATGGCCTCTTATTCAATGAGTAGTGCCCTGCATATACATAAACTCCGACTTGTTGACAAAATTTGTTGTAAGAAGGGTAACTCGGCCTCTCAATTACGGAAGTGCACCTAAGCTAATGAAACTATCCAACAAAGACAAACCCACGATTTCTACTGAATAAATCAGTCCTCACACTCAGAACTTCAGTCTTTTAAGGAAGAACTCAACCCAAATGAGTTATAGACCCAACATACACAAAACTCGACTTCCTCAAGCAAGTTGACTCCATTTTGGAAACCCAAACTCAACTAACATCGTGAATCTCAGCCACCACTTTTGAAACTCAATCACAACTAAAGGAAATCACAACCACGAAAGAGATGTCAACTATCAATGAAGCACGAGGAAGAAATTTGAATGATTTTTGTTATTCAGAAATAACCCTGATGATAGCCCTTTGGTAGCCTCCTCAAATGTCAAAGATCATGCTTTGATACCAATGTAAGATCCCGCTTATAAGAAAACTAGGGTTTTAATTTGTAAATAAAATTAGGGCATTAAATTTGCTACAAACCCTTGTAATTTTTTCAAACATATCATATACACACCAAAGAACACATAAATGGAAGAGATAACAGGGGCATTTTTTATTACGGGATCATTGAATACAACTTTATAAGCAGAAATGGCTGCTATGGAAGCTGGAATACATCAATAATAACAAACATAACCTGGAACAATGACCGATCTCTCCAAACATAACACCAGGATGAAACTGGAATGAAGCTCCAATGGAAACCTTGGATGGATTCCCCTCTTTTGTTTAACTAGGGTGGATAGTCTCACCACCGAATCCAAACTCAAATGAAAGGGTTTTTTGAAAACCCTAACAATAACCTTGGCTCACTCAACACTCCACAAGAAAATGATCCAAAATCCAATTTTTCCAAATGACTTGGTCTCCTCTTGTTTTTAAGGCTCCGTGGATCTTTTTAGAGAGATCTAACCCAACCTTCTCAAAGATTATAGAAGAGAAATTTATTTAATAAAGTGACTTTATAATGTTATTTTGATTAAGTCACTTAAAATTAAATAATAATTAATTAAATATTAGTTGCCAAATTTAAATTTAGGCAACATAATGAAATAATTAATTAAATATTTAATTTTTCCAAAAAGGGGACATTACACAGTAGGAAAGAGCTGGAGCATCATACGGTGAGGAAATCAATGAATCCCTTTTCAAGGACTATAGATCCGGTGAAGTGGGGGAATCTCTCTCTAGATGAGACTACTCGTGGGTAGAGCTCATATATTTCGACAAGTCATTTGAATTGCATTTGGCACATCATCCATCATCATTTGTTTCCCGGCTCTCGCAAAAATGGATTTCTTGGGATTTCCTGCTTTAGGGATTTTTCGTGTGTCTCAGAGTAAGCAATCGGTCTACCTGTTGGACACGTAGAACCAAGGGGTATAATCCCGAGATACACAACTTGACCAAGTATATCCTCTTTGATTACATTAAATCACAACATTTTAGAACTCGCTAGACGAGAAGAAAGGGGGAGGTCCTTTTTATGTTGTTGTTCTTATTTTTGAAAACGTAGAATATTATTGGAGTTAGGTGAGTGGTCGTGCTCACCCACTAGATCATTTTCACTCTATCCTGGAAGCAACACATTTCTCTTCATTTCAAGGGAATTTCTGAATAATCGTCGAGAATAGATGGGGAAGTGTATTATCCACTACTTTCTACAGCGTATGCGAACAATGGAATGGATGGGAATGAGATAAAACCGAACAAAGAGAGGTGGGTGGTATGATACTTCTCGATAACCACATTTCCCCTGAAGAAGAGAAAGGTCGTCGAGCACTAGCAATTCTGTGGTTTGGTTTTGTGTTATTCCCTATAATAGAAAATAATATGGTTGAGCTCTGCTCCACTGCTTGCGTTGGGGAAAAGGAATAAGGTTTATTGGGAGTTGCGAATGCCTAATTTCTTTCATTCGAGTTGTTCCCCTACCCCTCTTGCTCGAGTTGACAATATCTATCTGATATAATTGATTATACCATTCCCTTTTTTGGCCAGATATGCTCCAAGACGACAAGTGGGATGAATATTTGAACTAACTACGCTCCCAGAAGATAATAAGACCTATGTATGTTGGTTGGCCAGTTTTCTGTAGATGGACCAGGACATCTTCTGATTCAAACCTGGCCTATATAGAAGATTTCAAAAGACAATAAACTCACCAGATGCACATACTAGATTCCTCATATAAGAAAGAATGAGAAAAACTCCTCCCTCTTTGGTTACATAAAAAAATTAATGTATACGACATATTCTATTATAGCAGGGAAAGAGAAACCAAGGGTGCCCGAGGAAATCAGCACATACTTACAGGTGACTGCACAACATAAAGGTGATTGGTTTTTGGGATAATATTTGACAGTAATTAGGTTATATGGATCAAACATATCCCCCTACAGATTCCCCAAACTCCTCACCCCTAGAATTTTCATATTGGAGTTTATTAGGCAAGTAAATTGTTGCATGTAGATGTGAAGCACTTCAGAAAATCTAATAAGAAGGGATGTATATCCTATCCCATTGCAATGGGAGGGTACGCATTCTCGAGTACTAGAGGTGGGAACGAAGATGAAAATATCCTGGAGGAGATGAAGGTCCCCTTGTACAAACTGCGGAGGTATGATCCCCACTTTTCCATAGTTGATATTAAGAAGAGAAAAAGGGGAGAGCCAACTGATCATGAAAGTAGACCCTTTGAGGAAGGATTGGCTAATAAAGAATAACACCGAAGCACGCTCCCTCCACAACCCACAGGTCAGAAGGTCCATGTCAACACAGGATCTTTCCATTTTCCTTTGGCCCGCAGAACTCTAACCCAGCTCTTCTATTTCCCTTTCAGGAAATATGCACCCACAACAAACTCTGTCGGGATCCCCTCTTTGTACTTTGGAGATCAGAATTCGCAACTTCGCAAATCCAGTGGTAAAGCGTTGGTCTCTCGAATCCCCGAAACCCGAAACAGTCAATGTTGACCCTTTTCTTTCCCTTTCGAGATTTTCCTTATCGCAATTTCGACGATCACGATGTCGAGAAACTTGTCTCCTCGACTCCCGAATCCCGATTAGCTGAAACTCTGATACACTCGTGCGGTTGACCTTTCAACGATACTTCACTCCATCGACATTTCAGACTTCGCAATATCGTGAATCCTAATGCAATGTGTTCGGGATTTTTCTCCACGAAATTCTGAAATAGTGTGCCACCTATCGACTTGCTGACCCCGCTGTGGTCCACACAATCCCCTTAGCCTTCGGGACTTTGCGTTTCGTGATTTTGTGATTCCCGTTGCAAGGTTTACGGGACTTCCACCCACGAAACCCCGATACAGAATTCCACGCATAAATCCAACGACCCTTGTGGCTTGGATCTACGGTCCTATTCCTCCTGAGCTTAGAACTTTTTGTTACACTTGCGGTAACTTTCCTGCTGCTCTGCAAGATCTGACGACTCGTGGGACTTCACGAATTATCCACGGAGAATTCCGACCGTTCGTTCTCTTCTTTGAGAACTCGCCCTCCTACGGTCTGACATTGCTATGCTTTCCTTTGGCCACTTCAAAGGCTTTGAATTCCTTTGAACTTTTCCTAACTCTGAACCTTCTAGAAATCCCTACATGCACTCCTTGCGACAAACTTTCGAACACTTCCAAGTGTTGAAATTCTTTGACCTTGCACACACCTGTAACAACAGTCCTTAGATTCTTCTCTCAGATTCGCAACCCTAAGAATTCACTTGGCCTAGCCACTCCTTGCACGACTCATGTGCCCAACTGCACTTCTGTGTAAATGAGAACAAAAGCTATCTCTCCTGAGCTTTCAAAGACAAACCTCTGAACACCTTGTCAACGCACTCCTTGTGGACAAATTCAACTGCACTCCTTGCAGGAACCCTTGCTCAGATAGAGAAACAATTGAAACTCATTCCATTACCCTTTCCTCTTAGATTTCAAACATTCAACAAGAAATCATTCATACATAGCATAAAAGCAATTGCATGACAGAAAGAGTAAAAACATTTATGAGCATAACATTCAAAGATGCATACACAGAGAAGATACGAACACCATGAGTCTGAATCACAACTTTCTTTGTATTAATTCATAACTTCTATACATGGAGTCTGCTACACAACTCTCTATTCTCTTCTATGCTCTCCTCAATGCTCTTCCCATTATGTTACAATACACAATGAGGGTGTCTATATCCCGTTTCCCTCTTGCGCTCTAAACTATCTAATCTAGAATTGAATTCTATCTACTTTTACATTAACTACCATAAATGCCTTCTACCTACTAAGGACGAGAGCGAATTTCTCAAGGTCCGTTTACATTATACAAGTGCGCTCCTTCTTAATGGCTTCATTTAAGATGGCGCATCAACTTCAAGGTAATTTTCAAAATTTGCTCTGGCGCTTGTCCAACTGTCTTTTGCTTCTACGCTGGCTCGCTTGATGTTGGCGATGCTCCTGCATCAAAGAATCTTGGCTGGAAGTAAAATCCATTATGGACATGCAATCAGATCCAAGCAAGGAAATGGCAGAATCCTTTCCTCCCCCACAGCCTAAGCAACCAATAGTACCATTATATTTCTCTTTCTTCAGATCGTAAGTTGCAGTCATCACTCCAAAAGATATGAAATTCATGCCTCCTCCAGAATTGAAGCTTGGGATATTTTCATTGGGAAGGGATTTTACTAGCAACTCCCTTTCCAACCCAACCCCAACAGATTTATACTCAGTGTGTTCCTGGCTAACCCGAGTGTGTGTGGTTTGCAAGGTCTGGTTCCGGTCTTTCCCCAACCCGGAATTTCCCCAATATAGGATATTGGGATTTATAAAAGCCTCCTCCATCAGTAAACCCCGCTTGCTTTCCTCCATATTGTCATAAATAATTTTATGTCTGTCCCACCCCAATTGCAGGATTTCAGGGTTCTTTCCTTTCTTTTCAAGCGCTAGTGACCGATCGATATTTTCCCATAATTTATTGGTTAGGTAGGGTAATTTCCTTTCTTTTCAAGTGCGGGTGAGATAAACTTTCTTATGGATCTAAATCCACCTCCTCCCTTTAAACCAAACCAAGAGGAAGTCGATCTGACCCATAGGTATAAGAAAGGGTTAGGTAGAAATAAGGGCTATTAGAGGTGGGGCTCTTAGAGGTATAAATCAAGGTTAGATATGATTCAGGTTTAGTTTTATTTCCTCTAGAGATGAACCTATA
>SNQJ01S0072294.1:3065-13979 GCA_010110895.2 Picea sitchensis
GGAACCCTCAGGAAAGAAGGGAATATTTGTGGGATACTGTGAGGTATCCAAGGCCTTTAGGATCTATATACCAGGTCACTGCCACATTGAGATCAGCAGGGATGTGACCTTTGATGAAGATGTAGTGCTCAAGAAATCAAGAAAATGTTATCTTGAAGAGGTATATGAAGAGGAACCCGAAATCCCCAGAGTTGCAGAATTAGTGAGAGAGGTTCCCAAAGTTGTTGAACCAGTGAGGAAAGTCATAACTTCCCATGATGAGGAAATTATAGAAGATCATGATGTAGTAGAGTTTCAAGAACCTCCTCAGATGACAATCTCCCATAAAATAAATCCAGCTTGGGCTAGAGATCTTATTCAAGATGGAAAAAAATATGGTGTTCCTGAAGGAACCAGGAGAAATGTGAAGAGACCTAAGCCATTCTCCAGTTATATGTATTCGATGTGTGATATCCTAGAAAAGGATACTACCTTCTTTGAAGAAGACATTCAAAATAAAGAATGGACAGGTTCCATGACAAAAGAATACCAATCCATAATAAAGAACAATGTATGGGAAATAGTTCCCAGACTGAATAGCAAGGATGTGGTATCATCCAGATGGCTCTTCAAAATAAAACATGTTGCAGATGGAAGTATTGAGAAGTATAAAGCAAGATTTGTTGCTCGTGGCTTTTCTCAAAAAGAAGGCATTGACTATGAAGAGACATTCACTCATGTATCCATATACACTCGATCAAAACCATCATAGCCCTTGCAGCTAAGATGAAGTGGAAGTTACACCAGATGGACATAAAGACAACTTTCCTAAATGGTGTTATCGAAAAGGAAGTGTATATAGAGAAACCTCAAGGATTTGAAGTTGAAGACAAGAATTCTCATGTCTACAAAGTAAATAAAGCCTTGTATGGATTGAAGCAAGCTCCTAGAGCTTGGTATGGCCGGATAGACAACTTTCTAACGATCTTGGGCTTTACCAAGAGTAAAGAAGATTCTAACCTCTACTTCAAGGTTATGAATGATGAGCCAGTGATATTATTGCTATATGTGGATGACTTATTCTTAACTAGAGAAGAAAATCTCATCATTGAATGTAAGCAGAGACTCGCTTCAAAATTTGAGATGAAAGACCTTGGCCTAATGCACTATTTATTAGGTCTTGAGGTATGGAAGAGTCCAAAAAGGATCTTCCTTAATCAAGGGAAGTATGCAGTCGAAATCTTGAAGAGATTTGACATGTTAGAGTTCAAGCCCATGAATACACCCATGGAAATGAAGCTGAAGTTGTTGGTCGATACTTCGTCAGAATTGATTTATGCCACACTGTATAGACATATTATTGGATCGATGATGTACCTGATGAACACCAGAATCCATATATTTGTTTTTCCATGAACACCTTAAGTCAATTTCTGGTAGAACCCAAACATGTTCACCTTGTGGCTACAAAACATGTGATGAGGTACCTTAAGGGTACATTAGATTAGATTGTGGTCTCAATTATGATGGAGATCATGATTTCACATTGAGTGGGTACACTGATTCATATTGGGAAGGAAGTGTTTCTGACAGGAAAATAACTTCAAGATGTTGTTTCAATTTGGGATCAACCATGATCTCATGGCAGTGTAGGAAACAATCCAACATTGCTCTCAGCACAACGAAAGCAGAATACATTGTTGCATGTTCTGCCAGCTACGAAGCTATATGGCTTTGAAAGTTTTTGACCGACCTATTTGACCTAGAGATGGAAGAAACCATGATCCTATGTGACAACCAGAGCCACATAAATATGATAGAGAATCCTGTATTCCATGACAGGACAAATCACATAGAGATTCATTATCATTACATCTGTGACATGGTGTAGAGAGGAGCCTTAATGCTCCAGTACTTTAGCATGGATGAACAAGTTGTTCATGTGTTGACCAAGCCTATATATCATGTAAAGTTTGATAACTTTCCAGATAAGCTTGGTATAGTCCGAAAGGACCTTCCTAAAAATGGGGAGTAGTTGTTGTGATGAGACATCTCTTGCTTTGAGCTTCATTGCTATGACGTAAAGCAGGATGATGTGATGAGACTAGTACTGTGATTTCAGCTTGACAGTTGTGATGCAAAGCCAGTCTAGTATCTTGTTTCCAACTTGATGGTTTTGATGTAAAGAAAGACAATGTGATGAGACTAGTACTTTGCTTCTGGCTTGATAGCTATGACGTAAAGCCAGTCTAGTATCTTGCTTCCAACTTGATGGTTGTGATGTAAAGAAAGATGATGTGATGAGACTAGTATTGTGCTTCCATCTTGATAGATGTAACGTAAAGCCGGTCTAGTATATTGCGTCCAAATTGATGGTTGTGATGTAAAGAAAGACGATGAGATGAGACTAGTACTGTGCTTCCATATTGAGAGGTTGTGACATAAATCCATTCTAATATCTTGCTTCCAGCTTGAGTGTTGTGATGTAAAGCAAGAAGTTGAGATGAGACTAGTCTTTGGTTCCATCTTGAGAAGCTGTGACGTAAAGCCAGTCTAGTATATTGCTTCCAGCTTGATTGTTGTGACGTAAAGAAAGACCAGTATCGAGCTTCCATCTTAATAGCTGTGATGCAAATCTAGTCCTGTATTATGATGATCGAACCTCATGCTGTGATGATGATGATGTATTTGTTTTATACTAATTCATATTGATGCAGATGATGATTGCATTCCTTTGAGAATGGCGATGCTACTGATGAAGAAAACTTCTGATGATTTATATATACACTAGTAAGTGTTCCAAGATGATATTGATGATGTTGTCCTCCTGATGTTGTTGATGATAAAGGCCTCTCTCTCATCTAATGTTGTTGTAGAATACCTTTCTTCTTAAGGGGGAGTGTTGAAATAATGTAACTGCAAAGTGTATTCTTATTATTATTTGATATATTATTCATTGAATCAATCCCCATTGTGGACTGATTATGTCGGCTATTGTAAAAGGACCAATTCCCCTTTTGCGGATTGGTCATAATATAATTTTAATAGGAAAAAGAAGAAGGCGACCACATAATATATCAAATAGGCCTTAGAATATAATAAAGGTGGTTATAACCACCCAGGAGAAGAAGTCAACCCTGCCAGTGAAAGGACACTCCCGCACATGCCAGTCTTGCATAAATAAGCAGGCTAGTGCCTCACTTAGACTTGTTCATTGAGAGACAAGTTTCAGAGCTGCAGTTGGAGAAGAGAGAGAGAGAGAGGGACATATTTGGGAGAGGACTTTCTGTACTTGTTTGATTTATCTCTTGGCATTGTATTGGCTATCTATATTAAGGAAGTTTTGTTGGGTTTTCTTCCCCATGAGGGTTTCCCAATATAAATGATGTGTTTCTTGTGATTGTGTATTTCTCAGTGATTATATCTTATGCTATCGTTATGTATTGAAATGCAAAGAACTATAATAATGTCTTAAACCTTAACATGTATTTACTATTTTTTTTTTAAATTGAATAGTTATCAACTATGAAAACATATGATCAATATTTTAATTTTATGTCATGTGCATATTCCATAGACAAAGCACTTCAAGAACGTTAGAATCAACAATCAAGTGAAAGGAAAACATTGTACAAACATCGAAAAAAGTGTTATGATGCTACAAAAAAATATTTAGGTATGATAATTGATGGCATGGACCAGAAGAAAACACTTCTACCACATTTTATCCATACACCAAAACATTTAGAGGAAGATAATTTCATTCAGTTTCACTTAGTTGGTTGTATGGTTTTCAATGGAAAAATGTGTCCAAGACTTTACTTCACAGCTCCAAATATTCATAATGATGCAAATCTGACCATCACCATAATTCATCATGTTCTCACTCACTGGTCTGGAAATATTCCTCAAGTTCTCTATATATAGTTGAACAACACTAGTCATGAAAATAAAAATCAAATTGTGTTTGGATATCTAAGCATGCTTGTTGAACTGTGAATCTTTCAAAAGGTGAAAGTTGGTTTCCTTCTTGTTGGACACACTCATGATCATATTGATCAAATGTTCAGTTGTTTTTCAGTAACATTGAAGAGGAAACATGTTGGAAGCCTACCATCATTGATTGAATGTATTAATAAAGAATAAATTCTCGAGTTTGTTTTTCATATATTAGAAGAAACTATTGACATGCAAATATTTATTCAGAGATCACATCGTGAAGAAAAATGTATTGAGCAACTTAATGACATTAGCTTCCAAAATCAATTTTGTTTCAAAAAAGTTGATGGGAAAATACTTATATGGGGAAATAAGTATTCAAATACTACAGAATGGCATCCTTCATCAGGTTTATCATTTTTGAATTTCATTCCAGATCATCCAATATTTGCATCAAAGTTATTATTTTTACAATCAGTTGTTGAAATCCATAACGAACTAAGGCATAATAGAGATGTAGATTATTCTGAATTCCTAGAAGAAATAAAAAGTCCATTAAAGATACACATGAGTACTTTGATGTTGTTGATTTTGTTTGGTGGGAGTTTTTTTTCAATAGTCAAAGTGATATAATTTCAACCTCAAAAAATGAAGATACAGTGTTGAATACTCCATTTCATTGGCCAAAAAATATGCCAAATGAATCCGAAGAAAGAAACATTGTTGAAGAACAATAATATGAAGGTGCTATGGAGTTTACAAAAGAAGAGGAAAGAGAAATGTATATTAGTTTGCGAAGGTCATGTGCACAACGTGAAGCCATGGAAGACATTTACAGTGGTTCAATACAAGATATTAATGAGGGTAGCATGATTGCAATCTTAGCGAATAAATATCCACATGGTTATCCATGCTAGACTGCAAAGGTTATAAATATTGAGAAAGAAAATGAATATGTTATTGCAATTGAAGTGCATTGGTATGCAACAAGTACACACCCATTCAATAGTCTGTACAAGCTAGAAATGGTGGTTGAGAAACATGTTAATAGAAAGATAAAAAGAAAGGGTCAAAATACAAATCGTCGTCGCACTGACCTCTTGAAATCAGATGATGTTGACATACTTGTTTATGACTTCAATTTGAAAAAGAGAGGAACTCTTTGCTCCAAGACAACAAAGATTATCAAAAGTATTTTTCCATGAGAAATAAATGCAAGATGGGAGTCTGTTGAACCTAGTCATAGATCTAAAAGAATTTTGAAATTTGAAATGTTGGGCATGCATGTAGACTCAGATGGTGCATTCATCGACAATAGAGAAGAGTATGGATCATCGAAATATTCATCCAATCATTCATCTGAAGACAATGTGGACTCTGATGGTATTTCAGAATCCATGATTCAATTTGAATAAGTGTATGAAACATTTTATGTATTTTTTTATCCATATGATATTTGTATGGTAACTAGAAATGAGCATTGAACTTACATATGATCTTACATGAAGTTATGAATCATTTTTATGTTTTATGAATTATATGTTTTGATTATGGAGAATATAATAAAATTTATTAGCTCATTTGTTTTGAATATGGACAATATAACAATACTTTTAAGAAATAATTTATGTTTCATTCAATGTAACTTGCATTTACTTTTTTCTATTAAATGTAAAAAAATATTAAAAAGTGATGTTGAATTTTTAAAGTATAGTATGATATTTTCATGGCANACAATGTGGACTCTGATGGTATTTCAGAATCCATGATTCAATTTGAATAAGTGTATGAAACATTTTATGTATTTTTTTATCCATATGATATTTGTATGGTAACTAGAAATGAGCATTGAACTTACATATGATCTTACATGAAGTTATGAATCATTTTTATGTTTTATGAATTATATGTTTTGATTATGGAGAATATAATAAAATTTATTAGCTCATTTGTTTTGAATATGGACAATATAACAATACTTTTAAGAAATAATTTATGTTTCATTCAATGTAACTTGCATTTACTTTTTTCTATTAAATGTAAAAAAATATTAAAAAGTGATGTTGAATTTTTAAAGTATAGTATGATATTTTCATGGCACTATGTATTACCTTGTGCTTGGAGTGATAAAGTAAGAATTTAAGGGTTGATTTTATGATTTTGTTTACAATAATGATGAGTTATTTTACAACTTTATAAAAATATGTCATTTTCATACCCCTGTTATCACTCTGTAAATTCTCAGAGGTTGTTGTGAGGTACGAAGAAATTTATCAGAGGTAACCTTAGCCAACCGCTTCAAACCTGGGAGCTAGGCCTACCAGTTTCAGAGAGGGATCTCTCTGTGAGTTTTAGATTTGTTTGGATTTTCAATATTTTAGGCTAGTTAGAAAGAATATAACCGAGTTGTTTGCATTGTTTTTAAATCAAATGGCTGAATATCACTTACGCTTCCATTGGGCTATGGGGTTTGTTTTAAAAAGATAGAGGTTAAAGACATCTTTTATAAGATTCATTTTATAGGGTGATATAGTGCTAATGTTGGATTCTTTAGGAATAAAATGGTGTATTGTTGAAAAAGGTGAGATATCAGTTAAAACAAAAAAGAATTTAAGAATTTCTTTGTTATAACATCAGAAGAAAAACATTTAAATCTATAAAAGATTAAGAACATAGTACAGAATGGAAAATTAGGCAACTTTAACTTCTTTTAAATATTAGATTTAGAAAGACAAAATGATAACTGAGAAGGAAAAACTTTTACGCAGACAGAGGAAACTTCACCAACAATTAACACGTAGGAATCATGTGAAACTCCTCTTTGTATTACTGGAATAACCTCTTGATAAAAATTACAGTGATTAGATCTTGCTTGAGCGTAAAGATCAACAACCCTCAATACTTCTAAGTTGGAAATATTTATAATAAAATTTGCAAACGGCCCTGTCATTAATGATCAGGACGTGATAGAGTCTGAGTCTAACTAACTAGCTAACAAGATGCAGAAATGTAGTAACTGATGACGATGTGTCGAATCTATGATGATGATTTTGGGGAAGACCATTGGTGATTCATTCAGATGACTTTAACTATGTTGGACACTGAGTTGGATGAGGCTTTACCTTTACTCAATCAATTCGTACAACTCATCCCATATTTGTGTGCTTGGGATGGTAACTTTCAATAGCTGGCAGTAGAATTCGTCCATCTCGGTGTATTTAGAAAAAGTTGGCTTGATGAGGAAGATGTACTTGATTTCATGTTGTATGTTGAGGTCATGCTGTAAAGCCTCCAAGAACTCTTTTCTCATGATGCTACCTTGTATCCCTAAAAACTTGGAACTGTCTTTGGCCATGGTGGTGATCTTTTACTTGTAATCGGACAAAGTCATTAATTTATCATTTAGGACACGTAGATCAGGAAGACCCTTTTTCTGTAAGGATTCAATCTTGCTAAAAAATCTATGAACTCTAATGTCCATGTTCTAATCCTTTTCCTCCAACTGCAACATTAATCCCTTTTTAGTCAACACTCTTTTTACTTCGAGGATAGTATCGGTTTTGTCTTTGACTTTCAGTTCTTCCAGCTCCTCTTTGCTTTTTTAGTTCAAAAACTTAATGATCTCATTGGTTGTCGAGGGAATCTCACCTACCTCTGTTCTTATCCTGTCAATGGCTTGCCTACTCTTTAGCACCAGATCATGTTGTTCGAACATGATTTTCACCATGGGCCAAATTTCGTTTATGGATTTTGAGATATCTGTCCATATATTTTCCTTAACCTCTGCTAATGTCTTGCCTGCCATAGTTTTTTTCTGAAGCTGTTGTATTTCCTGCTTGATTTTCTCTGATACTTGTCTCTCAATATTGTATCTTGTTTGGAAAGAAGACTTGAGTTCCTGTAGAATTTCAATCTCCATTTTCAGCCTATTGATCTATGTTCCCTGCAAAGTCATTTCTTCCATGGACTTTGCTAGCTCCACAGTTTTTTCCAGTGTTGTCAATGGAGCTACTGATGGAATTTCTATTGTAGTGGTTGTTGGCACAACTATTGTACTAACTTATGAAATGGGAAATGCACTCAATGGAATGAATTCCATCGAGGTCGATTGTTCCTTCTCTTTGAATAACTTTTCCAACTCTGCCTCCATTTCCCTAAGCTATGCTTTCTATTGCATGATAAGTTTCAACAATTCTTCTTTCTCGTTTTCTGCCTCGACTATTTCTTTAGCTTGTGAATCCTCTGTTGGTGGAAATTTCAGTTTATTTCTCAAAGATGCAATGTCAACATTCTTTTTCTTCACCATTTCCTCTGTTTCTTTTACATTCGAGGGATCATATCCAGTCTTGAGCACCAAATTGTCTAAGGATTTTATTCTGTTATCCTTTGAAAAAGAGGATATCTTTTCCAACTTCAATTGGGTCTGAAAATTTCTTAAAGACACCTGCAAATTTTATGTTGTAGAGGAAGCATGAGGCAATGTGGAGAAAACCATTTCTCTAGTCTGTCTGTGCAAGTCCATCCGGTCAGCTGGATGGACTTGTTTGGTGTCAAAAACAATAGTTGACCTCTTGTAATCAGTCATCTCTTTGGGTTGAGACACCTGTGCTTGCGAAAATGCCAGATGCATTCTTACTTTCTCTATTGCAAAGGCTGACAACAATCGATGTTGTGTTATGGAATTTTTCTTCCAAAACTCAGAGTAGGTGTTGTTGGTCAGCGTCTAGTTCTTCTTTTTAATCATTTCATATTTTTCAAAAATGATTAGAGGTACAGATCCTTGTGGAGTTTGGGTGGTCACAACTATCTCTGTATACTTCTTTGAAGAAGAAGTTGACACCACCTGATGTCTTATTTCAATCACTGTGGCATAGTAGGGATCTTCCTCACCAAACATATGAGTAACATGAGTGGTTTTTGGTTTCTTGTTGTATACCTTAAAATCTTCTATTGATACCTTAGTGATTGAAGGTGAATCATCCTTTCTTGGCCTTTTTTCCTTGGGTACCTGTGGAGTGGTAGTCAGTGAAAAAGAGACTGAAGGAGATTCCCATGGCTCTATATCTACCAAAGTGTTTGATTCCTGCTCTGTCTGGTTCACATACTTTTCAATTTCTAGTTTGAGGGTGTGGGCATAAGGTGAAATTTTGTTCTTGGATCTCATCTCTGCAATGATCCCATTGGGGTCATATCGCCAAATAAAACTGGTGCTGAATTTCATTTCCTTCAATAATTTATCTGCCTCTTCCCCAACAACTCAATTATTGCAGATAAACGACCCTATTTGCCCTCTGATCCTCATCTATTGTTTTTTCTTCAGAGAAACAAAAATGAATGTCATCTAAGTTTATCATCTGATGAATATACTCTAGTGTGAATATTCAAGCAGACACATACTTGGGCAACTTGTATGGAGCTAGTTCACACCCATACACTCTGATTTCTATGTGATTTTGGTATAGAAACCAATCCCCAGTCTTTGCTAGATCCAAAAGGTGCATAAATATTTGGATATCCTCATTTATCCTCAGCTCAGGTCTTCCACTAAGAATTCCTACAACTTGGTGATAAAAAAACTCAATGAATTGTTTAAAAGTGAACTCAGTGGAGCTTCTCCTGAGCAGCGACATCCATAAAGTGATTGCTTGAGGTTTTCTTTCCTTGTCCATGTTCTGCATGTGAAAGGAAAAATTGTCTGCTTGATCGAACATGAACATGTAGGCCAGTACTGAAGAATACCGGAACATGACTACTGTAGGAAATTTTCCAATTGGTCGTGCAAGTTCTCAGCCATGAAACCACTATAGTTGAAATGGGTGGCGACTTTCTCTTCAGAAGAGAAAATGGATAGGAAACCTAAGATAGGTTCATCCACCCACTCATATGAGAATTAACCAAGCAAGAAACATAGTGTGGATATACTCTAGTTTCCCCTTTCAGAAACTATGGAAGAATGGTAGGGAGGATGATTTTTAGGGAATTGGGCATCTTGAGGGAGGAAAAGCTCAAAGATTTGTGCTCTTTGGGGAAATGATAAGTTATGATATATTTCTGTCAGAATTTCAAGTGTAAGGGGAGAATGGGGTTTGTCTCTGGGTACCTGCATCATTTGATCGATGGCCTCGGGTGTAATTAGGAAAAATGTTTCTCCAGTCAAAGACACTATGGTTCTCTGATCAGGGAGGTAGTGCGCTTGGCATTTGAGAGTGAATTCGGGGAAATGATAGATCTGGGGAAAATGATACAGGGGGGAATTTGACTGCCAGAGGCCAATTTCATCGCTCTGATCGATGAAGGTGTATTTAAACCATGGCTGTAGCTCGGAAAAATCAAAATCGGACCTGGTTTCTAAAATCAAGTAGTCCTTGTCTGCTAATGGGATCCGATTGAGATCGCCCGGAGGTGGGAGAAAAGGATTTTCCTCCGCATTTGACTTTTTTCTTTTGGGCGCCATTGATTTCCACCGATGCCTGCACACTGAACACATGTTAGTAAGCGAAAAAATCTAGTTGGATGAGGTGTTGCAGAGGCGAAGGAAAATGATTTTCTGATACGCAGGGAGTGTGAATGGAATGGGAACTGACCAAAACAGGGTTGAATTTGAGTGAACGGGTAACCGTTGGGCGAAAAAGGAAAGGTCATATGAACAATGGGTATGTGGCTAGTCATAAATGGCCAACATGTTATTTAGAGTGTGAGAGGGCAGGATGAAAGACGTTTGATGTGTGTCTCTGGTCGACGTCTAGACTGGTGATTGAGGGGAAAATGGGAAAGACATGACCTATAATGGTTGATGGATGGGACGTGCTGACGGGGTCGTGACATGGAACTTCCAGAGGGTGGTGGTGGGATGTGATACCTTAGGATGGTGGTGGTGAGTTGTAAAAATGGTAGGCAGTAAATGTTTGGAGAGGAGGAGTTAGGATGTAATGAGTTGATATCACGTTGGGATGGGGCCTACCTGGACTTTGCTTCATTCCAGACCCCCCCTCCCCC
>SNQJ01S0072294.1:23756-58137 GCA_010110895.2 Picea sitchensis
GATGGATGACTCTATTCGTTTACGTCTTTTTCAACGAACCCTCACAGGTTCTGCTATGAAGTGGTATATCAAATTGCCATGAAGTTTCTTCTCTGAATTCAACACCCTAGCTATGGCTTTCCTTACACATTACTAGTTACCGATTCGTTATGACATGGGGACTGAGATTTTGATTTCCTTCAAACAGAACAAAGACACTCATATATCTAATTGCATTCATGAGTGGCGAACGAGACGATGTCTCATTAAACTTGAGCTCCCCGATCATTTTTTGGCCAAGTGGTTCACAAAATCATTTGTGAACAACATTGGTATGGACATTGCCATGGGTGGCGTAGTCACAAAAGAGCAGGATATAAGTCGTGCTCAATATCTTGACCTCGTTTATTCGCAAATAGGAACCTTTTACGACTTACTACCTGACTTACCTCATCCTAATACTTCTGGCACTTCAACTACTCCAGCTGCCTCGCATGCAGCTGACGGTGTGATTGATTCTTCACAGGCCCAACCACATTCTTCCTCCAGTACAAACCCTAAATCAACTTCTTCTAATGTTCAAAATGCGCCATCTCCTGTCCCTCCCACCCGCAAGACTTCTGAGGTAAATGCGATCCAATCTACCCTAGCTGGTAAAAACAAATCTAAAAAGAGGGGAGGTAAGAATAAGGAGGGCAAGAATAATTTTCAAGCAGATCAAACCAAAACTACCCTTGTTGATGATTGGGATAAGCGCAAACCATGATACCCTTGCCTTATCTGTGGTGATGATCACTACACGAAGGATTGTCCACGACGTGCGGAGATCACTAAGTTCCTTGAAGGAGCTCCAAAACCACTTGCACCAACCATTTTGTCCCAACCCTTCCCGTCTCGACAACAAGCTCAGTTGGTCATCCACGAACAACCCTCTTCTTCTACTACATCATATGTTTTGATGTGTACTAGTGATTCTAAGCAAAACAAAATTGCACTCACTACTCGAGCCAAAGATTATTCTCCCTCTAAGGAGAAGGTTGATGATTTACCACCTTCCTCGGCACAATCTTCTCCAGTGACTCCACCTAATAATAGTCCTCTTCATCTCAAATGACCGAGCCTCGACACAGTTCTGCGACCCCCCCCAAAGGGCATCGTTCGTAAATCGACTTTCAATCCTCATGCTCGTGCGGCCCAGAACTATAGCATTGTTGAAGATCTGGCCCAGGCACCTTCTGTGATGTCAGCCCTTGAATTCCTTCAAACTTGTCCCACACAACGGAAGGCATTGTTGAAATCTATCGATGGAATCGATCCGACGAATACAAATTTGATAGTCTTTGACTTAGAAGATCACATTCCAAGGTTACCCCCTCAACTTGCATTCTAGATCCAAGTGGTTGTCTCTGACAAAAACATTTACCGAACCGTTATCGATGAGGGTGCCTTGACATGTGTTATGTCTCTTGCTTGTTGGAAATCCATTGGCTCTCCTCCTTTGAATGAATCCTAGAACACTCTTAAAGCCTCCAATGGCTCCGGTTTTAATCCCTACAGTGTTCTTCCTTCGTTGCCCATCATGTTAGAAGATAAAATGGTCCAAGTCAAAGTGGAAGTCTTTGACGCTCCCCTTGATTATAATCTTTTGGTTGGCCGTGGCTGGATCTATTCCATGTGTGTCGTTGTGTCCACACTTTTATTTGTAGTACGTTTCCCTCATCAAGGAAAGGTTGTTACCGTCGACCAACTTGCCTTCTTCAATTCTGATACCCGTACTAGCAACGTACCGTTTATTTCTAAAACCCCACCGGGTTATGAGAATGTCAGTGTAGGCCTTCTAAAGGACTCCTAGTTAATGGGTACTTTCCCCATTCCACCGCCCAATGTTCCATGCTTGTATGTTTCTTCCATCAATATGATCTCCACTTTGCCTCACGAACTTCCAGCGTCTCATGACCCCTGGATAGTACCTGATCCTGGAGATCATCTTCATTTTGGAGACACAATGTCGTTAAGTTTGATTGAATCCACCTATCAGACCATTCAATCAGCAACACTTTCTTCCCCCTCTCCTGATGAGTTGTCTCACGATCCTTTTCATGTTATTTTTCCCACTGACGAGATGATCATGTCCGTCATGGAGGATACCCCTTGGGACGATGGGCATCATCGTTCCATCCTCTTTCTGGAGTAACATACTATTGAGAACTACCAACGGATTTCGACTCCGTCGACCGTTGTTGTCATCTCGATAGTTCCCGAGTCCACACATGATGTGTTTTATAAAAGAAACTTAAGCAACATCTCGCCCACTATTCCCCTTGACATATCCATCAAACCTGGAATCGTCGAAAATGTCCATATTGGAGCTTCATGTTCCCCTGACGAAATAGTCACCTATACGTCCCTTTTCAAATAATTTTGTGATATCTTCACCTGGAGTTATGAAGAAATGCCAGGTATCGACCCTGCGATTGTGATACATGAGATAAAGACATACCCCAATGCTAAACCCGTCCTGCAACGCCTTCATCCAGTTCACCCACATAAAGCGGCTACTATAAAGCTTGAAGTTGAGAAACTTCTGAAAGTCGGCTTTATTTATCCGGTGACTCTCACAGACTGGGTTTCCAATCTTGTCCCGATTGACAAGAAACAAGGTACAATTCATGTATGTGTTGATTATAGGGATATCAACAAAGCTTGTCCAAAAGACAACTTTCCTACCCCTTTTGTCGATCAGATTGTCGATGACTGCACCGGAAGTGAAATCTTCTCTCTCATGGATGGTTTCTCTGGGTATAATCAAATCAACATTGCTCCTGAGGATCAACATAAGACTGCTTTTATTTTTCCTTGGGGCACTTTCGCCTATTGGAAACATCCTTTCGGTCTCAAGAATATGGGCACCACTTTCCAATGCACTATGTCTTATTCTTTCCATGATATAAAGCACATCGTTCAACCATATTTGGACGATTTACCCACTCATTCAATGCACTAAGTTGATCACCCTACCCACCTCCGAGCCATTTTCGTTCGCTGTCGGTTCTATCGTATACGTTTGAATCCTCATAAATGCGTTTTTTGCATGGAATCTGGTCGTCTTCTAGGTTTTATCATTTCGTGTCAAGGGATCCGGGTGGATCCTTTAAAGGTTGAGGCAATCCTTAATCTCCCTCCTCCTTCTACACTTCACCAGTTACAAAGTTTGCAGGGGAAAGCAAACTTTATTCGTTGTTTCATCCCAAATTATGCCGAGATAACTTGTGGATTTACGCGGCTATTAAAAAAGGATTCAGATTTCGTCTGGGATACCATTGCCAACAATGCTTTTGAATCTTTGAAGTTGTCCCTCACACGAGCTCCGCTTCTCTTTTCCCCCGATTATAGTCGTGATTATTTCCTTTACCTTGCTGCCTCGGAGTACACTATTGGCATGGTTCTCGTCCAAGAGGATGATGCTCACGATGAACATGTTATTTACTACTTGAGTCAAAGTCTCACACCGACTGAAATCAAGTATCAACATGTGGAGAAACTATCCTTGGATACCGTCCAAGCCATCCAACGTTTCCAGCATTATATCCTCTCACGCAAGACTACGGTGATTTCTCATTTCAACCCTATGCAACACATTCTGACACGTCAATTTCTCAGGGGAAAGTACTCCAAATGGATTGTGATACTCTAGGAGTTTGACTTGGAATTCTAATGCACCAAGTCCAAGAAGTCCTTAGTTTTTACTGAGTTGATATGCAACTTTCCCCATTCTGCAATGGAAAATGTAGCAGCAGATTCATTACCCGATGAATCTCTTTTCCTTATTAGCACTGATGATCTTTGGTATGGGGATATCATTATATATCTCCAAACCCAGACTTTCTGACCTACTTTGTCTAGTAGTGAACGACGTCGCATACGCTACCAAGCTCGTCAATACATTATCCTCGGGGATACTCTTTATTGTCGACGGATTGACTCTATTTTTCGATGTTGTCTAACGTTCGACGAAGACGAGAAAGCTCTGAATGACTGCCATTCAGGAGCATGTGGTGGTCATATGTATGGGTATGCTACTGCTAAAAAGATCTTACGAGCAGGGTATTTTTGACCTTCATTATTTAACGACTGCATCACCATCGTTCAGAAATGCCATGCTTGCCAGACCTATAATCAGAAGAGTCAGTCACATCCTACTCCTCTTCACCCTGTGGTCTCAGTTGGTCCCTTTGTGAAATGGGGCATCGATTTCATGACATGTCACCCTCACTCGGACGGGGGGCATGGTTACATTATTATAGCCGTTGATTACTTTACGAAATAGGCCAAGGCGATGCTGACATTTGACAACACTGGAAAGACCGCAACATTGTTCCCTTTTAATCATGTCATAGCTCGTTTTGGTGTTCCCCAAGCTATCATCACCGATCACGGTAGCCACTTTAGGAATTTTATGATGTCTGAACTTACTAAAAAGTTGGGTCTTCGCCATGATAACTCAATGCCCTATTACCCACAAGCCAATGGCTAAGTCGAAGCGATTAACAAATTTCTCATCACTATGCTCCGACGAATGATAGGGATTCATAAAACAAGTTGGCACACAATGTTGTTTTCGGTATTGTGGGTGTATCGGACATCCGTCAAGTCCGCTACTGGGTTTACACCCTTTCGATTAGTTTATGGTGTGGAAGCTATTCTCCCTATTGAATGTGAGATACCTTCTTTAAAACTAGTTGTTGAACTCCTACCCAACACTTCTACTGAGGAAGAACGTCTATTGTATCTTATGCGATTAGACAAAACTCGACGTGATGCCACACTAGTCATAGAAGCTCAAAAAAAATGTGTTAAGGCCCAATATGACAAGCATGTCAAGCCTCGCGTTTTCTCCGAAGGTGATATTGTTCTTCTCTATGAACAAGATCGAGATATGTTAGGAGCTGGGAAATTTGAAGCCATGTGGCGAGGTCCTTATATCGTTCGACGAGATTTGGAAAAAGGAGCTTATGAGTTAGTAGATTATGATGGTATCCCTTTGAGTGAACCCAGGAATGGGTTGTACTTGAAGAAGTACTACACATAAAATCATTTGTGCATGAGTACTTGTATTTTTATTTTATCATACTTCTTGTGTGTTACTATAGCTTGTTTTTTTCGTTAGCTGGTCTCTGCCCTTATGTAACATTGTGTTTGATTTCCAGATGTCGGAGTCTTCGCTACCCTATATTGGCTTCGTTGATTGCACTAGCCATAGTACTTAGAACCTTGCTTCCACTGCATGGGCAATTTACGCCCCTACAAACAAACTTGTCTCCTTACGAGGTGTGTGTCTCGGCCATGCGACCAAGAACATTGCAGAGTATAGTGTCGTTATTGAATTATTGGTTGATACTATCTCGCTCAGAATTCATCATTTGGTTGTGCGGCTTGATTTGCAGCTTGTAGTACTACAGTTAAGTAATGTCTACACTATTCGAAGTCTGACTTTGTTACGGGTGTATTTGCAAAATCGCCTCTTGGAGCGTTATTTTGATTACATTGAATATCAACATATTCCTAGATGTCTAAATACATTAAAAGATGCATTAGCTAATTATGTATTAGACAGACATTTGAATCATTTATAAATAAATCACAACAATGTTCACACAACACATGATAAACCGGTAGAAGGCGTCTATATATATAACAATCAAAAGAGTTTTTTTTTACAAAAAGTGTGTCCGAAGACCAAAATGTCAAAATCTGAAGCTCATAGCTTCTACAAAGTGACATCATGGATGACGTTCACGGTAACACACGACTTCCCAAGAAACCCTATGGAGCAGTTGACTCATGGATGTTGATACTCCTACGGTATGACATTGATCGCATCATGGAACCTCTTCCAGGGGCATGTCTAGAATATCTACGGTCAGGCCCTCTATATTTTGTTCTACCACTTGATAATCCTTGGCATATTGTGGCACTGCCACTACCTCTCCTCACCGCTGAATGGGAGAAGTACTAGGAGGTCGGTAAGGTCCAACGTCTGTGTCATCAAAAATGAATTTTGCATTAGTCTTTGGACGCACATATAAAACAAAAAACATTTGAATATGAAAAATTCATAAAAAAATTTAAAAAGAAGAAAATGTGTGTACTTCTTACCAAGGTCACCCCACTGAGTATCCTCTGGCAATACTAAATCTGGATCTCCTCAGAAATCCAACCCGGCATAAGCATAGTCGTCAACCATCAACATATGTGGTTGAAGCCAGTCAAAGAAAGTATCATCATACTTGATGATCAGTCCTGCTACGTACCGAGCCATGAGCCGACACCATCTCAGCATCCTTGGATCCCTGGGAGCCGATAAATTCTACTCAACCTATAGTCTCAGTAAGGGAACCCTCTCAAGGAAGAAGGACACCAACAAAGATCTATACCCGAATTGCTTCAGGTCGCCTCGTCTGCATTTGGTCAACTTCTTTTTTATACTGCGAAGCACAACATCTACCCAGTTGAACACCCAAGGTTCAGTACACTCAATAGAATACTGGAAGTAACTCTATAATGCTATGTGAGGAGCAGAACTTCCAGCCATCCGAGCTATGGTGAATAGGATAGTACAGAGGGTCAAATCTCGTACCCCCCAAATAACTACTTTTCCTTTCTTTCTCTCTACCTCGGAGACACAGTGTAAATGGAAATACTCACTCATGGGTAGCCCACCACCTCTTCCACTAGTCAGGCTCACATAGTGCTCGCGCCATGACAGTCTAGTCAAAAAGTAAATGTCCTCAATATCTAAGGACAATGTGTGGACCCCCACATGAAATACCTACTGATCAGAGTCCCACATACGCACCAGGTACTCTAATAATATGACTTGGGACCTCATGCCCAGGATACGAAAGTACTTCAGGAGCCCATAGTTTCTCAAAGCAGCAATAGTAGGTGGATGATTTCTGGCAATTGCATTATCTTTTTCATGCTCCCTTTTGCGCCATTCAAGCACCATTTTGCTGGCCAATTATCTGCATAAGAAGCACAACAAGAAGATTAGCAACTTTTTTCATGAATTCATTCTCTTTCATTGAGTAAAATTTAAAAAAAAGTTGATCTTTGCAGTTCTCGCAGGTGCCCTTTGGCCATAGTGTGAGAACCTCGCAGGCTGCCTTAGGCTCACCTACGAGAATGGCAGCGCGCAAGTAGGGCTTGCAAAATCAAATGAAAAATGAAATTTTAACAAATAGAAATACAAAATTAAACCATGAAAGTGTTAAGGACAAAGAGCCTACCTTACTGTCGTTGACGGCTCGTTGAATGGACGCTCGTAACTCCCGCAATTTGACGCCAAACTTTGAGGGTAAAAGAGGGGTTTTTTGAGCTCAACTAGTGGAAAGGTAAAAATGATATGGTAAAAAGAGTTTTTACTCCTTTTTATTTACTTTTGCTATGTCATTTGGTTTTTTGTGATTATTTATCTATTAAACCCTAATCCCTAATGTCCTTTTGAGTGTAATTTTTGCAGGCGAAATGACCTCGATGTTCCTAAACACGGATGCATACATATTTTTCTTTGTCATCATGTGTTTTTTCTTATTTTTTATGGTTTTAGTATAAAACCTCAAGTGTGGTCTTTGTCCGTTCTTGTGCTCTCAAATACATGAGAACGTGATCGAGCATACTTTTATCACTTTTTTAGGCTCAACAAGGTTATACGAAAAAGGAACCCCCCTGGAATCCTCTTTAAGCTCTTTTCAGACTCTCTAAACATGAAAAGATAGCCGAGCGACCTTGTTATTTTCACGCTCGATAAAGTATTTGAAGTAAGCATCTGGTGAGCGATAATTTATCTCTTTTTCAGTCTCATCCAGACTATTTTACGAAAAAGGAACTGAAAGAGTTCTCTTTTAAGTGTTTTTCCAAACTCTATAATCATGAAAAACCTTCGAGTTTTCTATCTCTGGACTCATTAAACAAACATTGACAGACCCGTAATGGGACCGAACCAATCCTTCTTAGGGTTCATTAAACATACTCCGAGGGACTCGTTCGAAGGATGAGCTTACATAAAAAATCATATGTTATCCTCCTCAAGCTTGCCTAAAAATAAAGAGGTACTCACCAGAAATGGTGGGGGAAAATTTGGGAATGGGATATGTTTTCATCTTCATATTGATTGGCAGTAAGTGTCGCTCTTGAACATGACACCCCCTATTCATCATTTGAAGCCAGTTTGGAAAATCCATTTGTCTCTCATTTGATTTGCTACAAGGTCATTCCCTGTGTCATCTTTGAGTCAATGCTGCCAAATCATTGGTCGTGTTGTTCATATGTTCAAGAGAAGTCCATATAAAACCTATATTGAGTCGGCCATCTACAATTGTCCATTCTCTTCATGTCGGACTTCTCTGTGTCTGGTTCAATTTGTATAATACTCTGTTTCATCTTCAAAATATGTTACTCATTTCGTGTCATTGATGGGGGATACATCAATGCCCTCCTGTGACGAGTTTTGTTCCGTCGACTTCATCTCATTATCCGGAATCAAGACTTAGAAATTACTTGGTACCTTGGAGCTTGCATGCCTCAATGGCAGGTTTCCTCTCTTTCGACAGTGGGTTTACATCATTGACCCCTAATCGAAAGATTCCATCGGATGTTCGACTTCAACTCATTCATTCACACTCGATGGATTGTACTAGGGTACCTTGGGATTCATTAACATCAATGGTGATTTCCCTCGCACTTGTTAATGGTTTCATTAATGACCGGTAATCAAGTGGTTTCTGCCATGTTCGACTTCAACACATGTAATCACATGGTTAGATTTGTACTTTGGACGACGAGATTGAAAACCCTGGATATCATCTCTTTTGTCCAGGTTGCGATGGAGTATGTATAATCTATGACACATAGATCCACTTTGTATGTCTCATGGCTATGTAGTCTTAATTTGAAATGTCTTGCATAGATCCACAGTGTATTCCTGGTGGCTATGCCATATTTTTTACGGCATGGATCCACAATGTATGATTGGTGGCCATGACCTATGTCTACAATGGCATTCATCTATGATATGAGTATGGGAATTCCTACCTCATAATTGGTATATATGATATTCTGCAGATGCTTGGGTGTTTACAGGTTTCCGATTAGATGTTCTCCTAGTTTCTGACACACACATGCACCTTACAAAGTCTTTCGGCTGTCACTGATTCCAACCTCATACTTTGGGGGGCATTCTATTACCCATGATTTTGGTCGTCATGATGATGTATTGATGATGGTGTACTCAGACTCTTCATAAGAACTTTCTCCTGAGAAAAGTTACTTTCATCTATTCCCAGAAAACCCATTTTTGAAGAAGGTTCGAAGGCTTCTAGTATATTTGGGTGCGAGAATGCCTGATTCTCGTAGGCTGCTTTAAGCCAGGGTTCGAACTTCTTACACTGTGTTGAATAGTTAGGGTGCGAACTCTTCCTAAAGCATGGGAAAAAGATGAATTCTCTATGATTCTAGAAGGGAATCTTCTAGAAGGATGGGTTGGCATTCAAATGGTTATCCTAGTACTGGATACCCTGATATTTTGGGATCATTCTTATCTAAGTAACTATCTCATTCTCTCCTATATATTGAGGGAATTCTCATTGAAAAGGTTAAGAAATATTCATTGGAGAATTGGTGAAAGAATTGTGTGAAGGACTGAAGCTTGAACAACAACTTGGAGACTCTAGCAAGTCTATCAAGAGGTTTTGATCTTCTTCATGCAAGGATTGAGCAAGTGTGTGTGTCAGAGCCAGGAGCCATTGAAAGGAAGTTTGCGACATCAAGGCTTAGGTTGTAATATTTACTTTCAATTAATATGATACAGTGGCATGTCCCTTTCCCATAAAGCTATTTCCACTTTATTGTGTAATTCCTTGATCATACACATAGGTTGACAATTGAATATATTGATTTGTCTTCACTTTGGTTGGTTTGTGTTGTCTTGGTATTGACTTCACGAGAGCATTGGAGTGAAGCAGGAGAACCAAATACCCTAAGAAGCGATAATAAGGTATGTTATTTGTTCCTTCCTCCTAGTTAATTCAATGGTCAAAACTTAGGGAAAGAGTCATGTCCTATCCTTCTTTGTTCTAGATCCAGGTGGATCTAGGGAGATCTGTTAGTGTCCACACCTACCGATTAGTACAATAACAGACCTCCTTTCACTTCTCACAGTTTTAAAGCCACCCTTCAGAAATATCATATTCAGCATAGAATGACTACACCTTACCACCCCCAAGTCAATAGATAGCTGGAAATCACAAATAAAGTAATAGAAGCCATTCTCACAAAAATAGTGAAGGAAAACATAAAGGATTGGTCTCACAGGCTCCCTGAAGCATTATGGGCCTACAAAACTACCTGGAGAAATACTACAGTATTCTCTCCCTATGAATTAGTTTATGGAAAAAGTGTCGTCTTTCCTGTGGAATTTAAAATCAAAACCTTAAGGACTGCTTTAGTTTTCAACCTTGATTTGACTGATGCATAGACAACTAGGTTGCAGCAGCTTAATGAATTGGATGAAAAAAGACTAGATGCCATTCATCAGACAACTATGATTCAACAACAAAGATCAAAATGACATGACAAAGCTATCAAGCATAAGCAATTCCAAAAAGGTAATTGGGCCTTACTGTGTGATTCTCGCTTTAAGAAATTTCAAGGGAAACTACGTACAAGATGGCTTGGACTTTACGAATTCGACACTGTTTTCCCCAATGGAACAGTAAGGCTCCTCACAATCAATGACTCTAAAACACTGTTACTTGTAAATGTTCATCGGCTCCATCTGTACTAGTGCCCTATTTCCAAAGAATATTTTAAGGCCACATGTGTGGCAAACTCTCATTACCTCTTTTTAGAGGGGCCTCCTACTCCTCATTGCAATTAATTCTTTTTAAATTAATTTCTTTAGTATTAGATTAGATTTTGTTTACAAATAATCCCTGTCAAGAAATACCATGTTACAATTGATTTTTGCAGATTCTCGATCAAAGAAAAGGCCTACCAAGAAAGGACGATCTTACTTCAAGAAGAGCCAAGCTTCATCTTATAAAACACTACTTCCCTTTTTCCCCCATTGCTGAAACACCACTGTTCAACAATTTTTCGCCTTTTCCTCCATTGCTGAAACACCACTGTTCAACAACTTTTCACCTTTTTCCCATTGCTGAAACACCACTGTTCCACAACTTTTTTCCTTTTCCTCCATTGCCGAAACACCACTGTTCAACAATTTTTCGCCTTTTTCTCCATTGCTGAAACACCACTGTTCAACAACTTTTAGCCTTTTTCCCCCATTGCTGAAACACCATTGTTCAACAACTTTTTGCCTTTTTATCCATTGTTGAAGCACCACTATTCAACAACTTTTCTCCTTTTTCCCCCATTGCTGAAACACCACTGTTCAACAACTTTTCGCTTTTTTCCCATTGTTGAAACACCACTGTTCCACAACTTTTTGCCTTTTTCTCCATTGCCGAAACACCACCGTTCAGCAATTTTTCACCCTTCTCCCTGTTGCTGAAACACCACTACTCAACAACATGCCTCCACTGCTGAAACACCACTTCCTCAGCAATATTTTGCAACATCACTCTTCAACAAACATTTCTCTATTCTTTCCCTGTTGCTGAAACACCAACTTTTCAGCATTCCCTGTCAATAAGATCTTGTGCTCTCATACTACATTTTGTCCTTCCACTAAACAAATCCTTGATACAATTTCTCTAACAAATCAAAAGTATCCCCCATGGCTACTGCAGAACTATTATGGACAAACACTGTATTTTGTTTGAAGTACGAATCAAAAGATAAAGATGAGGTATGTAAACTTTATATGTAAATACAATTGAACTATAGTTAATGAGAAGATTCCAACTCATTATTACCACTCATGTAAAATCATTATTTTAGCCGTACTTGAGGGGGGGGGGGATATCAAAATCTTATACCATCATTTCACACGAACCAACCACCGTCATTTTTATTTTTTTTGTTTACCATCCTTTCGTTTGTTTCACCACCATTTGCATCCCTTCACCCGAAAAACTCACTCTGCACAGAAGAAGTTACTCGACTCTCTGACGGTGCATTTTACTGAGATGTTAGCTATGGGAGGATCTGTTATACAGTACAAAACCTCCACGACAGCCCTGTTAGAACTATATCTAGAAGTCTATCAAAATTTTCTACAGGCAGGATGGCTAGGTTATTTTCAGAGGCTCCAGGGATTTGATCAACAATAGGTTCTTCAATTTTCTTGAAATCTCCAGGAAGATCATTCCATTATTCAAGGGGTTTGGATTCTAGTTACAGAGGAGGATATAACACAGGTTTCGGGTCTCCCTACTAATGGCATTCGTTGGTTTAGCCACAAACATATCATCCTTAATGCCCACTGGAATTTCCTCTTTCCAGGGGAACAAATTGAGCCTAAAGGCCAGGGTGTCTGACTTAGCTCATTGTCGCCTCCTTGGCCGAACGTTGCAGAGTTTTTCAAGCACTACCTTTCCTATGAAGGTCGATACCAAGTAGTCTACCAGTACGATTTTTTCCTATTGTCTCATTTACGACATGCTAGATTGGTGACCATTCCTTATTCTGCTCAGATGTCTTAAAAATATGTCACATTACTGTAAGAAGGCTAAAAATCCCGCCCTTTCCCTCACCCATCACCGTCTCGTTCAAATATTTATTCAAAAGGGTTTTGCCCAACAAAACTCTCTCCTAAACAACCCACCCATAGATCCCCAAGAAGTTGTTGAGTATCCTGAAAAACTTCAGGAACAACAACCACAAAACCCTCCAGACCCTCCGGAAGTACCTAACAGTCCACCTACAGATGAAATCAATCCAATTAACCTTCCTACCATACCAAGCCCGCCCCACATCTTACCAGAATCATCCACTCCTACCGTTCATATCCTTAGCGATGATTCTGGACCAGACAACTATCCCAATCCCATCACTGAGGAAAAGCCCCCACGCAAACGAAAGTAAATTTCTCTTTTTCCGCCCCTTTTACAAAGAAAATGAACAAGGACCTCAACAAGATCAACCACTATTTCCATTTCCCCAAACCCCCAACCCATCCAGCTAAAACCCCGTACACTTCCAACCTCCCAAATTCTGGATTTTTTACCTATTCCACCCACGGGCACTGAAACACAAGAACTAGAGGCCCAGTGTGTTGCGACATCATCCTTTTCAAATCAAGTAGCTAAAACACAAGAACCAGCTAATCATCAAGTAGATGAAACACAAGAACCAACTACTCATTCAGTAGCCGAAACACAAGAACCAACTACTCATTCAGTAGCTGAAACACAAGAACCAGCTATAGATGTTACACAAGAACCCGCTACAGTTGAAACACAAGAACTAGCTGCTTATATCGTTACCTAGATACAGGAATCAGATGCCCAAGGTGTTGCAACATTACTTTCTCTACATCAAGAAGCTGAAATACAAGAATCAACTGTCGATCATGTAGTCGCTCCAAAAGAACCACCTAGTGCGGTTGTGACTGTTACACAAGAACCAGTCACCCCTCTTCCAAAACCAACAATGGCCTCTATCTTACAAGAAAATGAGTTCCTAAGGTCTGAACTAGAAGCCTACAAGCAAGAGCTAGTCATGGTAAAGGAAGCCCACAAGAAGGAACTTAAATTGTACACCCTAGCTCACATAATGACCATGATAGAGGAAAATACAACATATAATCAATGTAGAGAGTATATGTGCAGTCAATGTGGGGACATCTATTATCAAGCAGGCTACAAAGTAGTTCAAATTCCAATTCCAGGAGCTTCCCCTGCACCTATGACTTTTGTAGTCAAAGAAGAAAACCCTGATGTTACACAAGAACCAGCAGGACCTTTCAAAATTAAAAATGAACCCTGGCCTACAACAATTGTCAAATCTGAAGCCCCTGTTTTTGTTAATAAAGATGTACAAACATTGCCTATTGATGAATCTGCCCCTCCTAGCCAGATCAATACCCACACCCTTGTGGAACAAGCCACTCAGACCCTACCTCAGCATATCACTTGTGATGCTGAAACACAAACTCAACCATGGGATGAGCAGGCAATAATGGAAAAATAGAAAAAAAAGCCTGCTGTTACATAGGACAAAAGCCTGCAGGAGCACAGACTACTCTGGATAAACCATATCTATTCAAACTGGGAAGCTTTGGAGCCAACACGCCAGGAATCACGTGCCCTTAAGAAACAGAATAAAGAGCTAAAAGGAAAATTTCTCCTGATGTTTAACTTGGCACAAAAGTTGTTGGCTGCAAGGAAACAATCCTGCAATTACTCTTTGTTCCTCATGGAACGACTTACATTTTTTTAGATTAACTCAATCAAAGAAGGTAGACCCCATGTAGTGTTAAATCCAACGGATTTTGTTAGAACCTTTGCAGAAGCCTCTATTATGGATCAACACCTCCTCTGTGAGGTATATCTTCGTAATGAGGCCATCCCTGAGAACCGACATCTTAACCTTAACCCTCTTGTCGGTGATATCCAGATTCAACACTCACCTCCTTCCTTAACAATCAGATCATATGAAAGAATGACTTCCTAGCTGCCAAGCATAATGAGGATAACTACCTTCTCTGGATACGGCCAGAACCACAAAATGTTGCCACCTTTGTTGCAGAGTATTATCAGTTTTTGAAGAAACCAGGGATGACTCAATACATTTGAAAACTACAGACAACAGTGCTTCATGATTTTCAACAGTTCATTAAATCCACAGAGATCGTTTCCCTACAAGAAAATAACATGTTTTGTCAACAATCCACTGAGAAAAGACAAGAACACAATCCCTTTAGCCCCACTAATATTGAGAGAACAATCTCCAGGGTACCTAGCTACATCAAATGTGTTCAACAATGTGTTGAAAGATGGATAGGTTATCAGTTTCATTTTCCTATTCTGTGGATGCCAGTAGAGAAATATCAAGTTCATCATAAGTTTCCCAAGAAGGTCGAAACAATATCTTGGCAAAGGCTACAATGTGTTCAAGGATTCAGAGCTCCAACATACAACACTTTCCACAGCTACTGCTTAAGTAACTTGCACGCTCAGAGTCGGTATTCAGATTCTGATTCAGATTGAAGTTGTCTGAGGACATGCAACCTTTTAAGTTGGGGGGGATGTTAGGACCCTATAATGTACCTTTTTGTTCACACTTTTTCTACCATTACATCCTTTTTCCACTCACATTTAAAATTACATTATCACCTTACCCTATCTTTCCAAAGGTATATAACGTCTCTTCTCTTTGCTATATGTTTAATCTGTTTTTCATATAATTTTACATTACTCTCATACTTAACCATTGATCAGAAATATATAAGTGTTTAAATAGTTCGAACTGCAGATTATCATTGCTGGTTGAAGGCCCATTGCTGAAACAGTCAAAAGCACACAAACCCCGTGGCTGAAATAGTCTGTGGTCTACGATGCTGAAACAACAACTCACACAAGAAGAAGTTGTTACACTCTCTGTGGTCTATGATGCTAAAACAACAATCCACACAAGAAGAAGTTGTTACACTCACCACAACAGCCGCACCTTGAGCCAGAATTAACCATCGCTGTTGCGTGAGACCACATTGCTGAAACAGTCAGAACACAAATCCCGTTGCTGAAACAGCCCATGATTTGCGATGCTGAAATAGTAACAACAGTAACAAGAAGGTAAATAAAGAAGCTATTACTCTAGCTGAAATAGCTACACCTCACTTAGCACCATATCAATTATTGTAATAGCATTTTGTTATGGGAGATCAGGATATCCTATTCTAGTATAGAAATTAGATCTGACTAAGAATAGGATTCAGATGTGCACATGTAATTTGATGATCAAATTGTATCGAGGGGATTCTCCTCTTTAAATAAGGGGAAATAATCATTAGAAGGGAACTTTTGCTTGGATAAGAAAGGAATCACAGAGAAGGAAGTGTTTACTTCAGACGTTGTAACATGATACAGTTGACAGATGAATAAAATATTATTCTGAGCATTCCTTCCTAGTTCCTTTCATTTCTGGGAAATCTTGTGAGAAGGGAGGGCCCACCTTCTTCACAAGATTCACCCATTAGTTATGTAGTGTGTTAGTATCATTTTTGTTTATACCTTGATTAAATTTTGTTTTGCTGAAACTCTACTTTACTGAACTATGTTTTGCTGAAACTCTGCTTTACTGATTGTTACATTGTTTTCATATAATTCATGTTTGGGTAACTGTTAATCATTCAAGTTAGCAATCATGTTTGGTGAATTTATGAAAGTGTGATAATAAGAGACAGGTGTTGAATATTCCTTCTTGGGGAATAGGGTCATGTTCTCTGTTAAGAGATAGTTAGCCTTCAATGTGTGTCAATCATTTCGATTAGTAATAAGTTCATGAAAGTGTGATGATCGAAAACAGGTGTTGAAGATTCCTGCTTGGCGACTAGGGTCTTGTTCTCTATTACAGAATAGTTGTTCTTTCCTTTTGCAGTATCCTGAAATATTTCTTTCCTAGACTGTTATTTCTTAATGTAATCTAGGATTCTTCGGATAATTATTTCTTTAAACTTTGAACTCTGCAATAGGTAGGTTTCTCTTCTGTAATTCAAAGTAGAACTTCAGTTTGTTCAAGGTAAGGTGTGGTTAATATACTTTTTACTACAACTCTAGATTTCTTTTGAGATTGACCATATACAGTGTGTGATTGCCTTTGAAATAAACAGACTTCCTTGGGTTGACAATTTATGTAGCACTTGATTGTTTATTCAAATAAGCAATTACAGTGACCAACAAATGTAAACCCTAAATCTTATCTAGAAATAATGTTTAGAGGTTGTTAAAGTTTATATATAAATATTTAAAATCTCCAAAGGAAGAATAAAATCAACAGTTTTGGCTCCCAAAAGAATTTCTACCAGATCTCATCCTAACCTAGAACCTGCAATAGTAATAGATAACCCCAAAAGACTACTCAAGAAGAAAAATACTACCGAAATTTTGAGGAGTAACAACCCACTTCCAAGGGATTTTTCTATCCTAGAAAAGTTAGTTGTTCTTCCAAACCTTGGCCTAAAATACCCTTTCGAACAAGTCTTTTTAGGACAAAATCTGACAGTTTTGTCAGTAAAACGGTCTTAGACCAAACCGTTTTTCAGCCCAAGACCCCTGAGATACTTTCTCCTAGAGCTGAAGTTGATCAACATTTTCACCCCGAGACTGATAAGCTCGAAGACATAGTCACAAATCTTGGTCAAGCCTTAGACAAACTTCATTTTCAATAGTCCATCGAACTTCCTTCTTTAACTATTGTTGCAGTTTCTACTAAAACTAAACTAGGTCACTCCATTCCTCCAAGCCCTTCATCCTCTATATCTTCAGGAATTTACTCTCCTGTCACACTGGTTGTTGTTCAGCCTCCTCCACCAATCATGGCGGCAAGATATGCTCCATTGGTATTGGTTTCTCCTTTACATGACAAGCCCCAATATTATCAAAATAGACTCCCACAGTTTGATAGTACTGGTCCCTTAAATGCACAACAACATGTTGACAAAATGAATGATTACTTTGACTTGCAGGAAGTAGATGAAGTTGATGTGCAGATGAAATTATTTGCACAAAGCCTAACCGGAGAAGTGAAAAAGTAGTTCAAAAATTTACGTGTTGCTACCATAACTAATATTGTTGGCTTTCATCAGACTTTCCTTGACCGGTGGGAGGTAAATAAAAATCCTCTCCAAATTCTTTCAGAGTATGAGAACATCAAAACAAACCAAGGAGATATAGTGTAGGATTACTACACTCATTTCAACAATCTATACAATGCTATCCTGACTTAAATCAAACCACCACAAGGTTTAGCGTTAGTAAATTTCCCTTATGGTTTTGACGCCGACATGTCATATCAATTCAGGGAAAGAAACACAACAACTCTGGAAGACATGCAAATAAGTGTCGTCAGTGTAGAAGAAAATCTTTTGGTTAGAAGGGCCAGGTAGGGAACAAAAAAGAGGGTCACCATCAAAGAAAAACCTTCTACTTCCTCATCAGATGCCAAATTAGATTCTCTTTCTAGAGATATGGAAAAAATGATGGAGAGACTCACCATCACTGACAGGAACCCACCTAGGGACAACCAAGCTGCCCCTCAAATAAAAAACCCAAACTTTAGAAGAAATCCACCTCATATCAGACAGAGAGATCCTAGAGATCAACGGTAACAAAGGGGACTTGATCAACAAATTAGACCACCTCTCCAAGAAAACTATGCTGATGGTGGGGAGGAATTAATTGAGGAGTTTGATGATACTCATATAAATCTAATGGGTGATCATGATCACAATCATGAATCTATTTTCCTCACCCAGGAAGAACATGAAATCTTTCTCCTTTCACAAACAGAGGTAAATGAGGAAGCTGAGAAAACAGAACAAAAAGCCTTTGAGAATGCTATAATGGAGGTTCATAGGTAGTATAAATTGAGGAGTAATAAGACTAACGAGAATTCTTCGAAGAAGGTTGTTGACACCAAGAAAACCTCAGAAAACATTCCTAAGAAAGCCCCTGGGAGGAATGATGCTGAATCTCTTGCCCAAAAAACTCCAGAAATTATTAAGAGAACAAGTTGGATAGAAGTTTCATAAACCATTCAAGCAGGTGCACATATCCATAGAGTTTCTATCGATAAATTAGAATTACAGGGTTTAAACAAATACACCGCTCCTTTCTGCCTTTAAAGGGAACTAGCAAAATTGAAGATTCCCATTCCCCTCTCTGAGATGATGAACAAGAACGCTTACAAGCCTCAAGTGATAAAAGATTTAAGCATCAAACCTGATATAGGTACCAAACCCTTGAATGTTGGATCTGTACACCACTCTGACACAGTAAACCTTGTCGATGATCGACCTGAGCTCCTGTTTGGTCCTAAGGTTAACGGTCAAACTGATAATGGCATTGTGGCCCCTTTTTACATTAGCCTAAATATCCACGATCTGATATTACACAACACTATACTGGATTTGGGTGCCTCTCACAACCTAATGCCCAAAGCCATGATGGAAACGTTTGGACTCAAGGTCACCAGACCCTACAAATATTTGCATTCTTTCGACTCCAGGAAGGTCAAATGTATAGGCCTGATTAAAGACTTATGCATCAACTTGGCTCAAATCCTGGCAAAAAGTTTGGTGATGGACATCGTCATGGTAAATATTCCCCCCAAGTATGGTATGTTGCTATCAAGGTCTTTGGGAGCTAAATTTAGAGGAACCTTGCAGCTAGATATGTCCTACGCCACCATTCCAGTTTTCGATCAATATAGAAGACTTTACCGGGAAACACTAATGAAGTATATGGTCAGTAGTCAGGAAAATCCACATAATTACCCAATATATTCCACACACTCTAACCTGGATTCTTTTATTCTATATAATGATGATGATCTTGAAGAAAAAATTGCACAAATGGAGGACGATGCACTTGATCCAAAGGATGATAAAGCAGTTGTCGAAGTAAAGAACCCCGTGATTGAAGAAAATGAGGAATTGTCAGTAGACTTTTGGAGCATGGACTTCGATGGTACTGTGAGTAAATAAGGAGATAGAGCCATAGTGTAGATGCATAACCACAGATCAAAGTACTCTGAGAATCATTCCTATAAACGAAACTTCCAATGTACTAACAACATAGCTGAGTACAAGGCTTTAATGCTCGGTCTAAAATTATTGAAGAAGGTTGGTACCAAGCAGACAATGGTAAGGGGTGATTCTAAATTGATTATCAAGCAAATCAAAGGTGAGTATGCAGCAAAACATCCTAGACTTAGAGCCTATAGGAATTTTGTTTTATATGCTATTCAATGCTTTACTAAGATTGACTTGCAGGTGATGCCTAGGGGACAAAATATACTCGCAGACACAATGGCTACGTCATCAGCTACCTGTAAAATCCCTTTTCGTCCCACTTGCAAGTACACAATGGAGGTGAAGTGAAGACCCACCATTCCTGACAACATTAGATATTGGCAGGTATTTGGAAATGACGATCAAATTGAAGATTTTCTACGATGTAAAAATGATTTTGAATGTACAAACATAGATTTAGAAAATTGTGACGAATTTGTAAATAAATCTGTTTTTGAGAATGGAAGTGTAAATACAATAGATGTTGAAGAATTCAATGAAAGTGATGTACATTCTGATATCCTGCAGTTGAAAAATAATGTGTTACCTAGAGGTTTAGTTATGTTGGAAGACTTGTTTGATTTTAACGATGTGGCCAAAAAATCAAAAATTGAAGCTAGTGATAAAGAGGTTGAATATTGCAACATAGGAACAGAAGAAAACCCCAAAATGATAAAAACTGTCTAAATACCTGCCACCGGAGCAAAAAATAAAATACATTGAACTTTTTAAGAAATTTATATATGTTTTTGCCTGGAGCTATGAGGACTTAAAATCCTTTGATATAAGTATCATACAACACCGAATTCCCATAAAATAAGAACACAAACCTTTTAGACAGAAACTTAGGAGAATTAATCCCAAGTTGTTTCCCCTGATAGAGAAAGAAATCAAAAAGATGTATGATGCCAAGATTATAGTCCCCTTGAGATTTTCCAAATGGGTTTCTAATCTAGTTCCGAATAGGAAGAAAACTGGTGAGATCAGACTCTGTATAGATTTTAGAAATCTGAACAAAGTCTCGCTCAAAGACAATTACCCTTTACCCAAAATGGACCATATTTTACAAAAGGTGGTCGGATCCAGTAGGATCTCCTTACTGGATGGTTTCTCTGGTTACAACCAAGTTTTGGTCCATCCAGAAGATCAAGAGAAGACAACTTTTACCACACCCTGGGGAATCTTCAACTATGTGAAGATGCCTTTTGGTCTGATGAACGTTGGGGCTACATTCCAAAGAGCAATGGATATTGCGTTTGTGGATGAGACTAGGAGATTTATAGTCATTTATTTGGATGATGTAACTATTTACTCCAAATCCAATGAATACCAACCACCTCATACGTGTGTTTGAGAAGTGCAGGAAATTTGGGATTTCATTGAATCTTAAGAAAATCCTTTTCGAGTTAGAGGAAGGCAAACTACTGGGACACATAATATCAAAAGACAAAATTAAAATAGATCCTAGCAGGATAGAAGCTATCTAGAAGGTGGAACACCCTAGGAACATCAAAGAATTGCAATATTTCATTGTAAAAATAAATTTCCTTAGAAGATTCATACCAAACTTGGCCGAACGTCTCAGGAATATCACCAATATGTTGAAAAAGGACACAAAAATCAAATGGAACACCGAGTCCAAACAGTCATTTGAGTAAGTGAAACATGCTCTCACCAAAGCCCTAGTTATGATTAGCCCAGACTATATCAAAGACTTTTATCTTTTCTCCCTCGCATCTGAGAACACTATAGCAGCGGTATTGTTGCAGAAAAATAGTGAACGGTACGATAAACCCATAGCTTTTTTCAGCAAAGCCTTAAGAGATGCAGCATTGAATTATAACATTATGGAGAAACAAGCCTTCGCTCTGGTAAAGGATATAAAATATTTTAGGGTCTATATTCTCCACTCTCACACAATTTCATACGTCCCAAACACAAGGTTAAGGATATCCTGACCCAGGATAATCCGGATGGAAGAAGAGGAAAATGGATTGCGGTTATTCTGGAATACGACATTGAAATAAAACCTACTAAATTGATAAAAGGACAAGGTTTGGCCAAACTAATGGCTGAGTCTAATTTTCATGCTTTAGATATTAACTTTTTGGCTCTAATAGATGGATCGAAAGAGCAGGTGAGTCCAAACATAAAAGAGGCATTCTTAAATTCCCCTTGGTATGCAGGCCTCATTTTTTTACTCCACAATTTATAGGCTCCTCCGGGTTTGACTAAGACCAAAGCTAGATTTATTAAATTGAAAGCATTAAATTTTTTTATTTTGGAAGGCAATCTCTATTGGAAAGATACTGCTGGTATCTTGCTTAATTGCTTGTTAAAATATGAAGTTGAGAAAGTTCTTCAAGATTTTCATGCAGGAGACTGTGGTGGGAACCTGAGTTGGAAGACCATAGCTAAAAAGATTCTGAGAGATGGCTTTTACTGACCTACTCTTTTTGCTGATGTTCACCAGAAGGTTACTTCTTGCCACACGTGTCATATTTTTGAAGGCAAAAGGAAGCTTCAACCACTCCCAATGAAACCCATCTATGTTGAATCTCCTTTCCAACAATGGCGACTAGACTTCATTGGTGAAATACATCCTCCCTCTTTAGGCCAACATAAATGTATCCTTACAACCACTGACTACTTCACCAAGTGGATCGAGGCTGTACCATGAAGGCAAGCTATTGACTTTGTCATAATCAAGTTTTTATAAACTAATATTCTGTCTCTTTTTGGATGCCCCAGAAAAATTATAGTTGACAATGCAGCAGCTTTCAGATCCAAAAGGATCATAGATTTTTGTTATCAATATCACTTTACTTTGGGACACTCAACGACTTATTATCCATAGGGAAATGTGCTAACTGAGTCTTCTAACAAAAGTCTAGTGAACATACTCAGAAAGACACTACAAGAAAACAAGAAATCATGGAATAATAAGTTGGTTTTCGCACTCTGGGCTGAAAGAATAAGCACCAAAAGATCGATTGGTATGTCTCCATACCAGTTGGTGTATGACACCGAGGAAATTTTTCCCCTTTCATTAGGAGTTCCAGCCATGAAACTATTGTAGGAAACACAAGAAGAACCAAATGATGTGTAACGAAGAATAAATCAAATGATCCACCTAAGGCAATCCAGAGAAGAAGTTTACAACAGAACTCAAGTGATCTAGGAAAATATTAAAAAGATTTATGACAAGAGAACCAAAAAGGATAACTTTGAATTGGGTGATCTAGTTTTGCGATGAGACTTGAGAAATGAAGATAAAGGTAAACATGGAAAGTTCGATAGCTTGTGGAGGGGCCCTTACACCATTCATGCCTTCAAGGGAAATAATGCTTTTCTACTTGCTAATAGTGATGGATCAGACCTGCTAGGGGGACCTATAAATGGCAGGATGATGAAGCATTACTTGCCACCTCAATAGAGAGATCACCATTCCATTCCATTGTACATATTATTTCTTTTACAAGTATTTTAGGTGTAGTTGTTTTTGTTCAGGTGTTTGAAGCCCATAGAGAAGGCCCTAAGGCATTGAATAATACCATCAAAATTTCAAAATAAAGTAAGCTCTAATCGCTGTATTTTTTATCAAGAGGTTATTCCAGTAATACAAAGAGAAGTTTCATAGGATTCTTGCGTGTTAATTATTGGTGAAGTTTCCTCTATCTGCATAAAAGTTTTTCCTTCTCAATTATCATATTGTCTTTCTAAATATAATCTTTAAAAGAAGTGAAAGTTGCATAATTTGCTATTGTGTACTCTGTTCTTAATATTTTATAGATTTAAATGTTTTTCTTCTGATGTTATAACAAAGAAATTCTTAAATGCTTTTTTGTTTTAACTGATATCTCACCTTTTTCAGCAATACACCATTTTATTCCTAAAGAATCCAGCATTAGCACTATCTCTCCCTGTAAAATAGATCTTATAAAAGATGTCTTTAACCTCTATCTTTTTAAAACAGACCCCATAGTCCAATGGAAGCGTAAGTGATATTCATCCATTTGTTTTAAAAACAATGCAAACAACTCGGTTATATTCTTTCTAACTAGCCTAAAATCTTGAAAATCCAAACAAATCTAAAACTAACAGAGAGATCCCTCTATGAAACTGGTAAGGCTAGCTCCCAGTTTTTAAGTGGTTCGTTAAGGTTACCTCTGATAAATTTCTTCGTACCTCACAACAACCTCTGGGAATTTACAGAGTGATAAAAACCCCAATTTTAGAATGGTTTCGTGTTATAACCCAAAAATATCCTACCTATGCATACATGGCATTAACATTTCTACTTACACAATTTGCCAAATTACTACTGAGACTATCTCTTAAAATACCATTTTTTGGAGCATGTATGCACCTTGCTGCACTACTTCCCATGTACATCTTCTAGCTTCATAGTAGACATCCCATGTACATATGCAAGTTTCATACTAAACAATCTACGTTTCCCTCCAAAAGTTGCAAAAAATAAAAAGTTGCAAGGAATTTGATGGAGTTAACGGGTTATTGGATGTTTCCTAACCATTTTACCTATTGTAGACCGTTCCCAAACCGAATAACCATATTTGTTTCATATAAAAAGAGGTATTGGGGTCTCATTCCATCATCAAGCATTAGAACAGAGAAAATATGCAAAAATTCCTTTCCCCTCTAGCCCAAGTTTTGCAACCCTTTCTAAGATTTGGCCTCAACAGTCCCCTTCATCCCTTTCTCCCTATGAAATCTCTTCCCCTTTCCCAAGGAGATCATTTTATTGTGAGAGGCATCATGGGAATGATGCACTTGGAGAAGCAGTAAGAGGATCCCGAACGTAGTTCACAGAGCATCTGTCGATAAGAAGGTTGTAATATTTTAATCTTTAATTTGAATAAAAGAGTTATTTTTCTTGTCCCAATACATTGCATATTGATATATTTATTTATTAATGTATCTAAATTTATATATGGATGTTGACATTGATAATTATAGATTATATTTTTGTAGCATTGTATGCTTAAGTGTTCTTGCAGGTCAACTTTGGGAGGAGACCTGCAGCTCGGGAAGCTACAAAGTTGAAGGAAATCTACATCAGACGTTAAGTCCTAAGGTACAATTACCAATCTCCCTTATTCTCTTTTTTCTTTTTGTTCAGATAGTTTGGGGTAGTTTAGAAATAGGACTATCTTCTAAGGGAAGTCAGTTCTTTGCCTATCTTCTGACCCAATATAGTAATAGGGGGAGTTTCCTCACTAGAAGAATTGGTGACTTCACTGGAGAGTCTCTTTAGGGTCTTAGTGGGAAGCTTTTTGGTTTTAATTGGGTTTTTCAATTTCTTTTGGAGTTTTTCAAGTTTCACTGAGTCAATTTAGGGTCTCTGGTCAACTTCCAAGTGCCAACCAACTTTCCCTACCCAGTTAGTCTACCAAGTATTTTTATTTTGAAAAATATCAAAGGTGTATGTGTCCTGATTTGTCTCGGCCTGCATACATACACATTATTCATAGTAGATATCCCACGTACATACACAGGATGCTAGTGCAACAACCCATGTCTCTGTTTCTTGAAGTTTTTTTTTTTTTTTTAAAGAGGAGTTTTCCTCTTTGCTGACAGAATCCTTGGCCTTCTCAGGCCTTTCTTGGACTTTACAGGGTCTCTGTTAGTGGTCTTAAGTTGGGTTAAATATTCAATTTTAACTTGTTTCTTGGTTTTCTTTTGTTTTCCCTAGAGGTTTTGAGTGAACTTTCAAGTTTTATATCCTCCTTTGGGTTCTTTTGAATCCTTGCATTTACGCATTTGGCCTAGGTTTTGTTTTAATATTGGGTTCTATTTCTCTTTATCCTACCTTATGCTTTGAAACAAAAAACTACTTTGGTTTTTCTTGTTAAAGCATTTCAAAAATCAAAAAATATTTTTTTGCACCTAGTTTGGTAGTCTAGCATAGGTTGTCTTTTTGCAAAAAGAAAAGAGTTATGTTTCAAAGTTATTTCTTGTTTTCCTCAAAGTATAATTTGTTTTTCATCGTGAAATGAAACGATCTTTTAGAAATATTTCAGTTATAATATCTTCAAACATTAATTTGAAAAGTTGATATTCACAAATATTTTTACAAGCCTTTACTTTAAATTCGAAGTATCTAGTTTTCTTTTTGATATAAATTCTATAAAGTTTTCTTATTTTTTGAATATTCCAAACACCACCTGTTGCATGTTCATTTCCCTTGAGTAAATGAATCCCATAAAATTAACGCTTAAATTAAAATCTATTGGAGTTTTTGTTTGTAGGCTTCACCAACTAGTTTAGGCTTTTAGGGCCTTGAAATAGGTGTGAAGAGGAAACGCTTCAAGGACATTTAAAACAAACATTGGAGTCTGAGATAGGAAGCATATAAAGTCCATCATCATAATAGTTAGTTGGGACCCCCCTATAACACAGGGGATAAACACGAGGTCGCGTAAGGAAAGGTAGAGGAGATAACCCCTCCAAAGCCAGACCGAACATAGTGTGGATTGTATATTAAGGGTCTTTCTGGGAATCACACTGATCGCATTTAAATACAGAGCCTCGTGGACTTAAAATTTGTTCGATATCATCAGTTTTCTTCCAGACCAATTTCCTTCGGTACCCTTGAAGGGCTTCTGAATTTGTTATCCTACTCATTACAATCAGCCCGAATGTCGATTGTACCCACCTGGTGACTGACTGTGAGTTGGAAACCTAGTTTCTTATTTTTATGGACTTACACAAATGATTGGGAGGGTATACTATGGTACCTAGGGAGGATGTTGGATCTCTCTTTGTAGATTATACTTGGAGGGTTCTTTCATGTTTGATTTTCACTTGCATCGGTAAGTTTCTCTAGTGTCGATTGACGTAACTTTCCTTCCCACTAGTTAGTTGTCTTATTAATTTTCCTTTAGGAACTTTCAGTGAGTGGTTTTTGATTCACGCTAGAAAAATCTCTTAGTGTCATTTTATCATTTCAAAAAGTGGAATATCAACATATCCTTCATTTGCATAGGCTTGAGGGCCTGTCGTTGGTTACTTTGGAGCCACCTCCACTGCCTTTGAGGTGCAAGCTAGATAAAAAAGGATCATTTGAAGAAACCGAGCCACAAGAAACTGTACCCTATCAAACTTTGAGAGAATACTTTCCAACAATGGAGGAATCTGTTGTTTTTGACCTCGATACCAAAGGTTTCAGGCCAACAAATCCCCCAATCATGGTCTTATCGACGTAACTCCTAATTCAAATAGTCCCTCCGGAGGTGACATATTATGAACATCAGTTTATTGGGTGAGAAAAGATGGAAGAAAATGTTTCTATTTCATCAGGGATTCCTCATACTCCCATCACGACTGTCACTAGAGGGAGCATTGTACCTCCTCCCCCACCTCTACCTGTCAAGACCATGGCTGTCTTGATATCCACAACTTCAGGTAGTTGTTTGATTCCTTCTATGGCTTCAACCATTATTCCCTTCATTCATAATGTGTCAGGTGCTCCCTTCTCATATGGGATTCCTGGTTTTGACTCTAACTCGATTCTTACATACTCTACTCTACATACCATGGGTCAAGGGGAATGGAGCTCTAATGCTCCCTTGCAAGGATCCTCTGTGGGCACCACTGCCCCAATCAATGTTATTCTTTACGGTTGGGGTCACATACCTCCTTTGGCCCCTTCACTCAGTGGTGTGTTCCAACAAACAATCGGGCATAATGTTAACTATAGTTGGTTTAGTGGAGGGAGTTAGTGACCTTCATCCTACATGACTTTGGTGGGTTAAATTCCATTTTATTTGTTTGGTGCTTTTGGAAATAATGATTTTACTTCATCATCTTTCTCAACTAGGGGATAACCTATCTTTAGTAAACAAAGCCTTGTGTAAGGTTTCATTCCTTCACAGGGAGCGAAGACAGGATTTTTCTCCTCCCAAGGTCTTGGGAATCCTTAGCAGGGCTCATTTCCCTTGAAAGGGATGTCGATCGGGGGAAACCCCTCCTAGACTATGTGGAACCCCAAGAAAGGTTCATTACGTATGCCACGAGGGTTGGATGGGGACATCCCTAACCAAGGTCCATGGAACACTGTATAGGGAGCAATCCCTGTTGAAGCCATGTCATCTAATTTCTGGAATCATTCGATGATACAACATTAGACACAAATTAATTTCATTGGATAGGGCCATAATGGAATCTACCAAAACCCTGGGAAACACTCCAAGGTTTCCTGGCAACCTAGTGCTATCCAAAGTCGAGAGCCCTCTTTTTATGTAAATACTCTGCAACTGAGACTACCCTTTCTGGAAACTCTCTATTTTCTAGACCTGTCAAGATTGTTAAATTAACCAATTTGTCATGATCCACTTTGGCACCCCATGCTGACTAAGTTTCCTTTTGACATGCCTAATTTTGAGGGAAATCCTGGTGAATATTGAGGTGATCACGTGACAACTTTTCACTTGTGTTTCTCATCCAACTCTTTGAAGGATGAATCCGTTCAGTTTCACCTGTTTCAATGCACTCTTATAGGGGGTGCAGTGAAATTTTATATTGATATTTATAGCTCAAAGTATTCTTACTTTAATGACTTAGCTATGGTTTTCTTGAACCATTTCCAGTTGTCAGTGAGATGCAATGTCGACACCGAGTTGTTGGCCAACTTCAAGCAGATGAAAGTTGATCATATTTCGGATCACATCCAAGAATGGAGGTGATGAAAGAGTTTGATTAAATTCAAAGTCCCTCATGCATTATTTATTGAGTGGTTATTAAATTATTTGGTTCCTTGCATGTCCAAATACATAGCAACGTCTAGGGTGTTTTATGAAAAAGAGGCTATTATGAGAGCCCAAAAACTGGAACTGATTTAATATCAGTTCGACATGCTTTACAATATCTTACCCGATGCACCATAGTTAACGCTCGATAAAGACAAAAAAAATTATGGGCCCCACGCAGATGGAATAGTGGGCTCAGAACAAAGCAAGTCCATAGATCGGTTGTCTAATCAATTATAGCGGTTATCGATTCAACAGACTATTTCCATCCAAACTCCTAGTTCGGTTGCCACCATAACCCAAATGTCGAATGTACACACTGTGTAATAAAAAACTCCTAAGACTAACTAGCATACCAAGGGAAAGAAGAAATAGAAAAAAAATAGGGGAAACAAGGATAAAAAGACTACGAATAATGTTGGTGACTGAAAAACTGAAAAGAGAAAGGTGAAGTTTCTGTGTAATCTTTTCACGGGAGACCACTTGAATCACCTATGCCCTCAGCTTGCAGAAGCCCAAAATATAATATCACATAAACAACCTGTTGTGTTGACAAACCCTTTTCCACGAGGGAAAATATGGCTCAAGCTTTTGCATCCACGAGCACGACTAGGGGTAGTTGGAGACCCCCTATGCCTAATCCAAACAACCTGGCTGAAAAAATTTATATGTTGAACTTCGATGCTCATTTATCAAACATGTCTTGCTATCCAGGTGGATATTGGTGGCCACCCAACTTTTCCAACTGGCTCAAAACAATTTTCTGTCAATTTTGGTAATTTACTATTTTTAGTAGTTTTTCACTTCCAAAGTCGTTTTGAGGCCCTAAACAATGTTTTTTGGGAAAAAGAGGCAGAAATATGTATATTCCATCTCTATTTCCTCTACAATGAATCTCCTCAATGATACCTTTCCAATGAGATATCATGGGCATAAAACAGATATTGTATTCAAAAGTTACGACCCCGCGAAGTTGATGTACTAACTTACCCAAATGGGGCCCACATGACTTTTGGCGCTTCATATCCTAGGGTTAGGTTTTTGGATGTCTATGGTTTTTGGAATTCCTGTTTATTATAAAAATTCCTTCAGAGCCTCATTGTAATCATCTTCTTGTGAATGAGAATAGTCATCACATTTCTTCTCAGAGATAAGCCGCCACCATTCCAACAAGCTTATTTCCGCTGCATTTTACAGTTCTAGCTTATTTCCTTATTGAATAGAAATAAGGTTTACCATATCTCTGTTATTTTGTGTTAAGAACTTGTTAATAATATTTAGTCATTTTGTTCCTTTCATAAAATCTAGATCAGTGATATCATAGCGGTCTTCTCCTTGTCCTCTTAATGCATGTCCCCAACGAGGTCAGAGTACAAAGAGTTGGGTCTCGAGCTTTTTTCTCTTGAGGAAAAAATATTTCACACACCCAAGTGACCTCTCATGGAAGGAGAAAAGAAAGATGAAGGTATAGGAGATCCTTTTAAACTTTTGATTGCAGAATCCCTCACGCAATAGAGGAATGAGATGATGGATAGTTTCGTGCAAATCCTTCGATGGCTACCAACAGGCGACGCATATTCTTTGAGCGGAGGTGCCACCCCCTTCAAAGTACAAATAAAATTTAATATTAGTATATTTGAAGGTCAGATAGATGTAGATGTTGTAGATAATTGGTTGAATATACAAGAAGGGTATTTTTCTATCCGTAACTTTTTGAATAGAGAAAATATTACTTTTGCACTCCTCAAAGCCATTCCCCATGTCAACGATTGGTGGGAAATTTTTTGTGAGAAAAATGAAACAAAGGAATCCTCATTATTTATAGTCATGACCACTTGGGAATCCTTTAGGGATGATATTAGGGAACAATACTACCCTGTTGGAAGTTATGTAGACTTGTATACCAAATGGACCACACTGCGACAAGAAAGAGACCAAGCAATCCCAGATTTCACAAATATCTTCCATACCTTGTGCACCAAGATAGGTATCAAATATTCGAAGTGACATCTGGTGCTCAAGTATCGCGGTGCTCTACATAGATACATCCAGACAAAAATGGAATTTATGGACATCTCATCCTTTGGTGCAACCTACCGATATGCCGTCAAAATCGAGAAGAAGATCAAACAAAAGACGTGGCAATTTGGGCCTGGGAACCCCTCACAACAAAATCCAAGAAAGGGAAGACCCAACCCACAGAACAAAGGATAGAGAAAATATGTATAGTATTAGGAAAACTAGTCCAAGACACAAGCAAATGACACTGAAAAGACAAAGAAACATACCAAGAAGTGGTACAACTTCCATAAGATCCCTTGGAATAACACTATTGACTTTCACTCAAAGTAGTTGCTGGTGGCTAAAGTGAAATCCTATGAATCAAATATAGGTTTTGACTTTGATCCAGAACTAGAAGGGGGAAGATGGATCATTGACGCAGAACCTAGTTCCACTGCTTCTATCACCAATCTCCATCCTGATGAACTAGACGAGCCAGAAGAAGGAGAGCGCCTCTTCCATTCACAGATGTGGGTAAAAGGCACCTCATTGAACTTCATCATTGATAGCAGTAGCTAGAAGAACCTCATATTAGCAGAGGTCGTCAAGCGATCGACCCTTCTAAAAACACCGCACCCACAACCCTACACCATTGGATGGCTCTGCCAAGGAAGCGATCTCCGCGTCAGCTAACAGTGACGACTGTTGTACGTCATCAAGACCTTCAAAGATGAGGTATTGTGTGATTTTTCTTCTCTTGAAGTTTGTGATGTTATTTTGGGCCAACCTTATTTATGGAATTTCATGCTATATATGAGTCTAGGCCTCGTAGTGTTATTATTACTTTGAACAAGAAATTGTACAGGATACCCAAGGCAGTCCCACCTAGTTCTATTTCCTTGATCTCTACTAAGAAATGTAGGAAGGTCATCTCTCAGATAATGAATTTTGTATTCTTTGTGATTCTATCTTAGAATAAGTGAAAGAGCATAGCCACATCCAGGGTCTTTGAGGCCGACCTCTCCACATAGCAGAAGAAAGTAGACAAGTTCATGGAAGAATACTCAGATATATTCTCCTCACCTACCAGGGTACTTCTACATCGCCAAGTCAAGCACCCCATTGATCTAACCCTCGATGCACTGTTGCCCAATGGGCCAGTATATCGTTTCTCTCTATTAGAGAGTGAGGAGATCAAGCGATAGATCCAAGATCTTCTCCACAATGGGGCACATCCATCCCATGTCATCACCTTGTAGGATCCCAATCATGCCGGTACAGAAGAAATATGGAACCTAGCAACTCTACTTTGATTACCTGGATTTGAATGAAATCACAGTATGAAATTGGTACCCGATTCCCCGAATCGAAGACCTCCTTGATCAACCCACGGGGGACAAATACTTCAGTAAGATTGATCTGAAGTATGGATACCACCAGGTCCCGATAGAACAAACATACGTATGGAAGACCACCTTCAATTCAAAGGCGGGCCTTTTTGAATGGTTGGTCATGCCCTTTGATTTGAAAAATGCTCCATCCACTTTCATGAGGATGATGGAAAATATCCTATGACCATTCACCAATACTTTTGTAGTGGTGTATTTGGATGACATTCTCATTTACAACAAGACTTGGGTTGAACACTTCCATCATATTTAATAGGTTCGACACACCCTGTGGCAGCACAAGCTATACACCAACTTGGAAAAATGATCCTTCAGCATGGATAGGGTCCATTACCTAGGCTACATTGTTGATCAACATGGCATACATGTGGATCCAGCCAAGATCCAATTCACCTGTGACTGACCAGCCCCAACCACACTCATTGAGCTTCATATCTTCTTGGGCCTTGCCAATTTCTACCCCAGGTTCATGTTGGGGTTCTCCCATATTGCATGGGACCTCAGCCAAATAACCAAGGGTGTTGGTAAGGCACAATTTTCATGGGGCCGATCCCAACAACAAGCGTTCGATGATTTGAATTAGTGCTTGTGATCAGCCCCAGTACTTTCAATACCAGACCTACAACAACCCTTTGAGATTGATATAGATGCTTTAGACTATGTTGTGGGCACCGTTCTCAATCAGAACGGCCACCCCATGGCCTATCATAGTGAGACACTATCATATGATGTTCATACGTACCATACTTATGACAAAGAAATGTACTCCATTCTGCAAGCCTACCGCCAGTGGAGACATTTCATTATTGGGAAGGAGACAATCATCCACACTAATCATAATCCATTGTAGTTCATGTAGACACAAGGAAGATTGCAGAATGATCGCCATCAAAAGTGGTCCACATACTTGCTGCAATTCCACCTCAACATCAAGTATAAAACAGGAAGCACTGATCTCGTCGTTGATTGCCTCAGAAAACTGCTAGTCATGGCACTCATGACATTGCTATACTCTTGCGGCCATGAGACCTCTGGATGGCCCCAACTCTATGAGATAGACCCGAACATCACCACCACCTACCAAATGTTGGGTGCAAACGCAGTTGTCGATAATTTCCATCTTCAAGATGGGTTGTTGTGTTTTTTGGGCCATATCTGTGTTCCATGAAGCGAGCAAGTGAAGCTGATCTGGGAAGCCCACTATAGTCAGGTGGTAGGACACTTCAGTTTTGAAAATACAGTGGTGATGCTACAAAAACATTTCTACTATCTGTAACTTCAACAGGAGATCAACAAGTATATCAGGTCTTGCACTGCTTGAACTATTTCCAAACCGACCACTAAGAAATAGGGCATGTACACCCCTCATACTACTCCTGATGGGCCATGGGAATCCATCTCAATGGACTACATGTTGGGCCTCCCATCCAACAAGCAGGGAAATGACTGTGTTTTTGTGGTTGTTGATCACTTTTCTAAGATGGTGATTCTAGTTGCCTGGAAGAAGAGCATCACAACAGAGGCCACTACTAAGCTCTTCTTTGAATGAGTCTCGGTTCATTTTGGAATCCCACAAACCATTGTCTCATATTGGGAAAATTGATTTCTCAGCACATTCTAGTCGAGCCTCTGGTCACTATTGGACACCAAGTTCACCAAATCCACGGCCTTCTACCCCCAGACAGATGGCCAAACTGAGGTCATAAATCAAATTATTGTGCATATCCTTTTCATGTATAATTCCAAGTACCCTCGTACATGGGATGAGATCCTTCCCTATGTCCAGCATAGCTACAACCAAGCCCTGCATAGCTCAATCGACCACAACCCCTTTTAGGTGGGGTTGGGATTCCAACCATTGGGTCCCATATATGTTGCACTTCCCGTTGCAGTCACCTAGACTGAATAATCTCTTACTCCAAATGAGGTTGAAAAATCCACCCGGTTCATTGAGCAGATCCAACACATCTGCCAACAGGTTTAGGATATCCTACAAAATTCCAATGACAAGTACAAGAAGTGCCATGATCAACATTGGGTGCCACATAAGTTTCAAGTGGGTGACAAATTTTGGTTGCACATGCAAAAAGAACTCCTTACAGGACCCCATCGGAAGATTCTCCCACTCCATTATGGACTGTACACTGTCACCAAGGTTGTGGGGGATAATTCTTTTGAGCTCAAAATTCCTCCTTTCCTTGGTCTGCACCCAGTGTTCAACATGGATCTCCTTCGCCCTTATTTCCCACCATTATTGGTCTCGTCATGCTTTCGACACTCGACCTTGTTACACGGTTGCGGCCACTATTTTTCCCATATATCCTCCAACCAAGGGTAGTCTTGAGTCATCCCACTTCTTGACTTCGTCCATGTACCTCTGTCACTCCATCACCTCAGTAGATTCCACGGAGCCCTTTTGCTTCTCGGAGTCGCGTTTCCCTTTTGTCGACATCAGCACACTTTTC
>SNQJ01S0072295.1:0-11817 GCA_010110895.2 Picea sitchensis
GTTTAAAATATATATATTTAGAATTTATACATTACCTTTTATTTAGAATTTATAAATTTGTAAATTTAGAATTTAGAAATTTGTTTATTAGAAAGGTAAAATTACATATATTAATTTTAATTTAGTTATAAGTAATTGCATGTAATTATATTTATATTTAAAATTTATGAGTTTGATTTTATTAAGAAATAATCATATAAATAATAATTGTTGGATTAACTAGATAAATAAATAAAAATTACACTTAGTATTTGTAAGTTGTTCTTTACCTTCATACTTACAAATATAAATCTAAAATTCTAATTGAAAATAATTTTTTTAAGTAAAATTGTAATTAAAGTTTAAAAAAAATGAATTAAAATTAAAGTTAGTGTTAAAATTATAAATTAAAATTAAGTTTAAATTTAAAAATAATATTAACCTAGACATAAAACTAAACTTTTTTTCTTTTACTATATTTACTTCTAGAATTATAGATAATTATTTTAATTAATTTCATATTAATAAAAACATGTAATCAAATTGTCTCTTCATAATTCAATTCCTTCATAATAATGAATGAATTAATTTCATATTAATATAAACATGTAATTAAATTGTCTCTTCACAAATCAATTTTTTCATAATGATGAACCAAATTGGTTTGGTATGAAATGTCAGAAAAAGGATGCCTATATCTGAAATATTCCCTAAACATTAACACTAGCATTCCCTAAACATTAACACTAGCATTAGAGATATAAAATTACTAAAATTATAAAGAATGTAGTTTATGACACGTATTTTAATGACCAATAATGTTAGCACTCTCTCTATGTGTGATATTTGCAATAAACTAGTGAAAGTTCCCTAGCTATTCATCTTGATATCACGGCTTGGCCACAGAGGCCGCCACCAAAATTAAATTAAAATTAAAAAAAAAATTATAGTTACATACCTAAAGCTTGGCCCGTCGAACGCCCACCAACACAACAGCCCGACCAACACAATGCCCGCCAACAGCCCGACCAACACAATGCCAACCAACAGCCCGCAGGAACGCCTGCCAACACTCGTGAACGCTCACAAATGCCAACAATCACAATCACGATGGAACGCTCACAAACGCCAAAAGGTTAGAAAAATGTTTGAATGTTGATGTGTGGTCGATATATAAACCTTTTTTCAGCCGAACAATCTTTCGGTCGAAAGATATTTCGGCCAAAAACTAGTTCGGCCAAAAGATTGTTTCGGTCGGAATATCTTTCGACCGAAAGAATATTGTCGTTGGAAAAAATCTGTCCGACTAAATATTTACACGCAAATCGAGGATATCGTCAGTGTACCGTTCTATTTGATGTTCCACCTTTCGGCCAAAAAATAGTTCGGCCGAAAAAAAAATCTTTCGGCCGAACAATACTATTAGTTCGGTCGAAAAAATGTTTTTCAAAATTTTGGAGGTTAGATTCTCATGAAAGTGTTACCCACCTCCATGATTTCACCCATATAGTTTTTGATCTCTCAATATTTGTAGAACTATTCTTAGGTGTTCTTCATACTCTTGTTCGTTCTTTGAGTATATTAGTATGTCATCAATAAAGACAATTACAAATTTATCTAAGTGTTTAATTAGGATACTATTCATTAGACACATGAATGAGGCTAGGGCGTTTGTTAACCCAAAGTGTATCACTACAAACTCATAATGCCCATATATCATTCTAAAAGTTGTTTTATATATATCTTCGTCTTTAATTCTTACTTGATTATATCTTTCTTGTAAATCAATTTTTGAAAAGGTTGTTTCCCCACGCACTTGATCAAATAGATCATCGATGCAGGGCAAAGGATATATGTTTGTAATTGTCATTTTATTAAGTTGTCGATAGTCGACAGGGGGTTTTTTTTTATAAACTTCCAATTCTCCCAGACTAAATTTCACCGAACTGTTAATCTTGAGTTGACGTGTGTCCATAAACGTCAACGGTCTAGATGTTATTTTGGAGCTTTAGTACTCCTATACTTCAAGTTACTAGAATTCTGAGTAGTTCAATTTCTCTGGAATGATAACCTACCGAATAAGTCATAAATCGTTGGTGACTACTTGCTATCAGTTAACACCTCTGCTTACTCTATCCTTCCACTATGCTTGATCAACGATTGAGAATGATCCCGAAGTAGATCAACGGCCATCATTACTTTGTGATTTACGCTTTACTCTATCCTTCCACTATACTTGATCCAATGACTATGAATTAATCAAACACTGATATGGACGGCCATTATTTACTTCGGGACTCCAAGACTTCCAGCCTCTGCAATATTTCAACCTTCCAAAGTACATTTTGCCGAAGTAGATTGGATGGTTGTTACAGGAAAATCCCCCTGCAGACAAGTGAACTTCCTCTCAGATCTAAACCCCTATAACCAAGAAAAAAAGGTGCTAACTTTGGTCACTGACATCCCTTTAAAACTAGCTAAACTAATCTATAGAGAAGAGGAAGAAGATGTACCTTTTTACGATGTTTGTCCTCGCCCAGTTCCAAGTTGAGTTGTGATCCACAAACTCTTCAATGGGTCCTGCAATCCAATCAAAGACAAATCATGCTTCATATTCTACTACGATTAGTTTGAAACTAGATCTATCCATTAAAGACAAGTTCATGTAGGCATACACAATCTTGAAGGAAACAGGCCAAGCACATGTATTAATGAGAACTCAATAGAGATACTTACAGACCTTTGATGTAGATGCAGGATCCTCACCAAGATCTCCTTGTCCAAACCCTTGCTCAAATGATCCACAAACAAAATGACTATACTTCACTGATTATCTCCCTTATGAGATCATAATTTTGATGCCTTCAATGTCTCCAATACCACTTCTCATGATATCATAAGTTTGGTATCTCTAAAACTCCATCCATTTCACCATGAGAATGCCTCCTTATATAAGCTTGGAGAGAACCAACAACCTTAGAGATTCTTGGGATAGGTTGAGGATCCTTCTCCATCATTTGTGGATCTTCCCTAAGATCCAGCCTTGACCTTAGATTCAAATCCAACCAACTCCAGAGATGAGGGGGATTTTTCCCTGATTTTCCTCAACAGCCCAATATTTCCTCAAACAGCTCAGCGCTCCCCCAGAATGGGGCACAGAGTGTTGAAACTCTCCCCCAAAGGAGGGCAAGGAGCAATGGCACTCCCTGACAGTGGGTAGGGGAGTGCTACCCAAACTTTACTCAAAAAATCCTAGCGCTCCCCCAGAAGGGTGCACAGAGTGTTGGAATGCTCCCGCAAAGAAGGTCAAGGAGAGCCGGCACTCCCTGACAGTGGGTAGGGGAGCGTTGACCTTCAAAATTCATTTTTAAGTGGTTTTTTTCATGGAAAAATATTTGTACTCTTCATCAAATGATTTCTTCTTCTTTAACTAGTCTCTGAGGGTGTCTTCAAGTGCTCCTTGTGATTTCATTTAAGACACGACATGGGCAATGTGACTGTATGATGTTTGCGACACTTGAGACACTTGTAATGATGAAAATAGGTCATCTTTGAAATGAGTAATTTTGATGTGTAACAGATTTCCCCCCAAAGTGCGAATTTAGAAGACGAAAAATGATGACTGAAGTACTTTGTAGACTTTTTCAAGCATGGGTATGGACTTGGAGAACATGGTAGAAGCTGCACACAACCATCAAACAAATATTATGACATGTTTCAAACCCAAGGTAGGCATACCTATGCTTGGGTGATAAAGACTTGCAAGGTATGGCCACCATAAGATACACTGTGGATCCATAATTATATTAACAAAGAGTATAGCCACCAAAGATACAATGTGGATCTATACTTCCATGACATGAAATGGTCATAGCCATGAAAAATACACAGTGGATCTATGAAACAACAAGACATAACCACAGATTAATACAAAGTGAATCTATGTAACAGTATATGAGTCAATATTCAAGAGAAACTTCATCACAACCTGGGTAAAGTAAATATCAGAGTGATTACTCAACTCAGAGTCTTCTTACCGATCCTAATGTAGTACAAATATTACCATGTGAATAGATGTTCTGATATCAAACATGGCATAAAACACTTGATTACCGGTCAATGAGGTAAACCGTTAACAAGTGCGAGGGAAATCAACATTGATGTCAATGATTCCAAAGGTACCCTAGTACATTCCAGCGAATGTGAATAGATGAGCTAAAGTCAAACATCCATGGAATCATCCAATCAAAGTTCAATGATGTAAACCCACTTTCAGAAGTGAGAAGGCCTGCCATTGAGGCATGCAGGTCCCAAGGTACTAACTGGTTTCTAAGTCTAATTCCTGGATAATGTGCTAAAGTCGATAAGAAATAGACTCGTCGAAGGAGGGCCTTGATGTATCCCCCAAGAACAACATGAAACTGACACAAATATGTAAATTGGTAGATCAAATGAACATGAACTAACATGGGTATTGAAACAAGATATTTTTTATGGTTGACTCTTGAGGCAGATACTTCCCTTGAACACTGAGGCACAACAACAGAAACATGACATGGACCAAAACATGATTATGCAGTGGATACTGTGACTTTCGTTGGGTGACCCAAAGGAGTAAAGAAACTCAGAGGATTGGTTCAGTGCAGAGGTTCAATAGATTAAAATGTATGCAAATACAAAGTGTTGTTTTCAAGGGCGACCGTAAGAGTTACTGGTGATGTTTTCAAAAATGGATTGGCTTGCTTCCTTCAAATATTTCCCACATCTAGATAGACGAGTACCTCTTTTTAATTTAACGAGCTCAAGGAGGGTAACACATGCTCGATATAACTCACCGTCGGTAAGTCCCTCTTCCTTTGTTTAACGAATTGGAAGAAGTAAGGGTTTGGTCCCATATGGGTCCAAAGAAGGAAAACTCGGTGGTTTTTCATGTTTAGAGAGTCTGAAAAGTACTTAAAGGAGACTCTAGGGTTGTCCTTTTTCGTAATTTAGTCTTGCAAGGCCAAAAAAGAGATAAAATACCACTCACAAGATGCCCTTTTAAACCTTTTAACGAGTGTGAAAGGAAGCAAGATCACTCGACAATATTTTCATGTTTAGAGATTCTGAAAAGAGATTAAATCAAACTCCAAGGGGTTCATTTTTCGTATAACCATGCGAGTCCGAAAAATAGATAAAAGTTTACTCAATTGCGTTCTCATGTTTTTTCGAGCATGAGAAGGAACTAAGACCATGCTCGATATTGGTTTCATTTTTACACAAGCTTGAAACAAAATTAAACTATGCCTGTAAATTCCCAATGTAATCTCCAAATGTTGGGAATACCCATGGATGGTTGGTACTCTGCCCCTAGCTTGAAAAGCTAGTGTCTTAACTCCAGAAGGCTGGAGACATGCCCCCCAAGATTCAATTCATTCACCAACTTTGAGGTTGCCACCAATTTCTCTACTAGATGGAGAAAAAGGATATAGGTGGATGAAAAGAAGGTTCAAATACGAGACCTAACGAAATACTCGACTTGGTATGAGAGGTGATTGTTTCATTTTTTAATGAGCTTGACACGGGAAAAATAACTATCCTCAAGGATCCAGGTTCAATCCCCATATTTCTATTTCATTTTTTAACGATCTTTCTACAGAGAGGAAAACTATGCTCATAGCATCTGTTTCATTTTTAACGAGCTTGCCATAGAAAAGAGAAACTATGCTCGTGGTTTCGGGTTCAATCCCCAGATTTCTGTTTCATTTTTTAACAAGCTTTCTATAGAGAGGAAAACTATTCTCATAGCCTCTGTTTCATTTTTTAACGATCTTGCCACATAAAAGAGAAATTATGCTTGTGGCTCCGGGTTCAATCCCCAGATTTTTGTTTCATTTTTTAACGAACTTGCCACAGAAAATAAAAACCATGCTCAAGGTGTTTGTTTCATTTTTTAACGAGCTTGCCACAGAGAATCGAAAATATGCTTGTGGACTCTTCTTGATCATGGCTTCCAAGAGGATAATGCTCTGGAAGGAAACCATTTCAAGGGAAAAAACTCGGTCATGGATTCCAAGAGATCTTCACTGAACAAAAGAAAAACACTTTGAAAGGAACACATGTCGAGGTCCGTGATAGGGGTAAGGAGATCAGGCTCCAATATCCCTACCGAAGAGATCACCATGTCAACTATAGGATCTAAGTCATCGAAATTTGAAGTCATGGGAGACAACGCCACATAATTGACCTGTGGTAGGGGTGATACCGACTGCATATAAGACCCGTTTAGGGAGGTCATTGGGTTGGAAATCAAGTTAGGACCAACGCATGAAAGTTGATCAATAGCCACAATTCTTCCATCGTGCGGGAAATATATCACACGAAAGAGACTGGACACAATATCTTTCATGGCATAGACATAATCTCGCCCAAGGAGTAAATCGAAATCCAAGGGGTCCTGGACAACTGTCACATACCCACTACAGCAACCTAGATTTTTTGTCTTTTCTTCGAGGGACAAAATCCCATCCCATTGGGCCTAGCGCAGACCATCCCTTCCCTTATCCTCCTCCATGTGATCGTTGGCTATGACCACAGGTCTTACAAAAAAGGCGCTTCCATCTTTCGCGTTTCGGGATTTCTGTGTGCGAGCTCTCCTCGGCTCCCTATCCCTTCAAATGTCGAAACCCGAAATGGGGTTAACGAGCTCCTTGGCTCCCCTTTTTCCTACTCCATGTGATCACCTCAGTGAACACATGCTAACAGCAAATGACGCTACCGGAACTCAATTTTTGATATTCCTGTTGCAAGGAACCCTTGTTCCTTCAATCCTTGAAACCCGAAAGGCCGGTATCATTCAGATCTATGGTCCAGATCGTCGACTTGATCAATGGCCCGAATTAAATCCCAACATTCTACCTTTCAAGATTTTGGCGAGGTCTTCACTCCTATTTCCTCAATCTCCAGAACCCCTTCGACTTTGGATCTTCACCATGCGTCCTCTACAAATGGACAGTCCAGATTCTTTCGGGACTCCTCCTTCCTACCACATGACCCTTTCCTGTGACCTAGGGCTCATCTACAGAGCGCGTCGGGGTTTCGTATACTGGGATTTCGTGACTTGGGAAGATGAGGGGTCTTGCCCTCTGGTGTCCTGGGTGTCAAAACGCCGAAACCTATTCATGCTAAACCGATTTGAGGTTTCGTATACCGGGACTTCGCGACTTGCGAAAATGAGGGGTATTTCCCTTTGGTTTCCTGGTTGCCGAAACGCCGAAACCTATTCATGCTAAAATGATTTGGGGTTTCATATACCGGGACTTTACGACTTGCGAAAACAAGGGGTCTTGCCCTTTGGTTTCTCGGGTGCCGAAATGCCGAAACCTATTCACGCTAAACTGATTCGGGGTTTCGTATACCGAGACTTCACGACTTGCGAAAACGAGGGGTCTTTCCCTTTGGTTTCTCGAGTATCGAAACACCGAAACCTATTCACGCTAAACCGATTCGGGGTTTCGTATACCAAGAATTCATGACTTGAGAAAATAAGGGGTCTTTCCCTTTGGTTTCCCAGGTGCCGAAATGTCGAAACCTATTCACGCTAAATTTATGGTCCAGATCACTCATGGGTCAACGACCACGATCACGTCTCGATTTTGTGAAATTCTACCCAACCGCCACGTGTCATGTGTCGATGGACGGTTCTGAATACTTCAGGACTTTCAGGACTTCGTCGAGTCCACTCTCCTGCCTATGCAAGGATTAAGATCGATGGTCAATAGAGCTCCGAAAGATCCTTGGATTTATGGTTCTGGATCCCATCGCTACTTGCGAAGGATGAAGGGGTCGAGGTATTAATGCATGCACTCCTCCTCTAGATCCATCGGTCTTGACAAATATGGGGTATTTCTGAAAGGATTATGACCGTTCGTCTACCAAACGAGGGGGTATTCTCTTTCGATAAATGAGACTCGCTATCCTTTCTGAGCTTGATTCACGAGATTCAACCTCTCGAGGATTTGAACTCCCATGACTTCGAAACCTGAGAGCACTACTCTTTCTTGTACAAGGTTTCCAGACTCAGATCACATGTTCCTTCAGAGGGTTCTTGGGTAATTGTCCCTAGGCTTGGTGACCTGACTGAAAAGCCTTCCTAATTCATCGAGATATGAACTCTGTGACAGGGGTAAGGTAAACTCATGGGTTTACTATAACGGTAGTCTTTTCAAGGAACTCACTCTGGAATGCGAGGAAACTTCCTGGAAGAAGGTGTCTTCGGGAAATTAAACCAGGACAGAGCACGAGTCAACTAGATGGGACAATTCTCAAGGGAACGAACTCGTATTATGAACTTATTCATTCTATACATAAACTGATTATGGTCATATAAGTATAAACATGCATCCATTATTCCCAATCCAAACACCAGGCAATCACTTCTATACAGAAACCATTTATGAGTGTATAAACATGAGCATGCATCCAAGATATTCAATTCAAAATACAAGACATAAGCACTTATCAGAAACACCAAGTGTGATGCGACTTCTGAGAGGGGTGTTCATTTCCACCCAATCGTAAGCTCAATGACTCCAAAGGGATTTACCACTAGCCACCCTCGAGCTAGACCACGATGCTTGAGATTCAGTCTCCTACTTCCATCTCAACGAAATTCAAGGACGAAGGTTACTCTCCTTCTCCTCTGTTCATAACTCCCTGTATTTTCAGAGTTCCTCTTGGTTTCCCTTCTGTGATCCCTATCGTGTGCGCTCTCTCTTCCTATTCCCCACACTTCCTTTCTTTCCTTTTCTACAAGATTGCGTGTGGCGTGAATTCCCCCATCCATGGTTAGGTCTAAGAGCTTCTACGAATGGCCGTTTCACCCCCCCATCCCCTCATTAACTCTTGAGGAGCCTCCCCACCTACCATCCTGGCGGGTAATTCATTCTAGGGTCAGAGAGTTGCTTTGGTCTTTGAGCAAGTAAAAACCAGTACGGTATTGGTTCAGTGGAAGTTAACGCAACCATTCCAGGTCCCTTCCACCACCTCTCATTAGCCATCATGGTCTCTTTTAGCACATCCCCCTTCCCAATAGTCATGCAACACATAAACATAACATAATTTACATTCATCGAACTTTTATACAAAGGTCCGTCAAATCAAACATTCACATCTTTGAGTTTGCCATAGTTCTTGGTCAATATAGTTATTTTCACAGACTGGGGGAAACAGGGTGTTACAATTCCCTCCCCCTTAAAGGAACATCACCCTCGATGTTCTATCTATCAATATGACATGTATGTACAGAATTAAACAAAATCAGATATGCCTGTTTCATGGCATCTTCCATTTCCCATGTAAGCCTCATCTGGGTCAAAATGTTCCCACTGCACCTTGACCTGTGCAATGGTTCGGTTCCTTAGTGGGGTTTCCTTTCTGTCTAGTATGCATTGAGGTTCTGACAGGAATTCTCCCTCCGGTTCCACCTGGATCATAGACTAGTCACATATATGATTAGAATCGTGTATATATTTCTTCAATAATGAAACATGGAAAACATTATGTGCTTTTACTGTGGGAGGGAGTGTTATCCTGTAAGCTATAGGTCCCACTCTATCTAGAATTTCAAAGGGTCCACAATACCGAGGTGCCAACTTGGCACAAGCTCCCATCCTTAGGGAACTCTTCCTGGGCCTAACTCTGAGATATACATGGTCTCCCATATTGAATTCTCTTGGAGTTCTCTTTCGGTCGACGTAACTTTTCTGTCTGTTTTGAGAGACCTTTAGATTTTGTTTTATCTGAATCACTTGTTGTTCCATTTATTTCAACATGTTAGATCCAATAGTAATTTTGTTTACGGGATTACTCCAACTGACTAGAGTGTTTCACAACCTACTATAGAGGACTTCGAAAGGACTCATCTTCAGGGATTCTTGGTAGCCGTTGTTGTAGGCGAATTCCACCAGTGGTAGGTAATCTTCCCACTTTTGGGGTTGATGCATTACATGCATCCTTAGCATGTCTTCTAATATTTGGTTCACTCTTTCCGTCTGTCCATCGGTTTGAGGATGATTGGTTGTGCTAAACAATAATTTGGTCTCTAGACCAGCCATCAAGGATTTCCAAAAGTTGGAAGTAAATTTCGTGTCTCTGTTAGACACGATCTTTTTAGGAATACCATGTAGTCTGAATATCTCCTTCATGAATATGCTAGCGATATCTATTGCCTTGCAAGTCGACTTGATGGGGATAAAATGAGTGGACTTGCTCAGTTTATCCACCACTACCATGATGGCGTCATTATGTTTGGTCGATGTTGGTAATCCAGTGATGAAGTCCATGGAAATGTTTTTCCATTTCCATTCCGGGATTGGTAGAGGTTGTAATAATCCTGTTGGGTGTCGGTGTTCTGTTTTAACCTGTTGGCATTCTATGCATTTAGCTAAGTACTCAGCTATGTCTTTCTTCAATTCAGGCCAACAGAATTGTTTCCTGGTGGTTGTGATCATCTTCTGGTATCCTGGATGACCAGTATATGGTCTTTTATGTAGTTCATCCATTATGAACTTCTTCAAGTCGTCACAATCTAGAATATACAATCTGTTTCTGTAAGTTAGCAGGCCTCCATCTATCATCTGGTAGCCTTCATACTTTATCATTGTGGGTTCTTTCTCCAGGTACGAGGTCACGGTTTGAAAGAATGTGTATGTTTCTTGTGCATTCTTAACTCTTTCCCTGACGTTGGTCTCGCAGGTGCTCACCACTTCCAGATGAATTGTTTCCATACTTCTGCTAAGGGCATCGGCCACCTTATTTTCCTTTCCCTTGATATGTTTGATTTCTAAATCAAACTCACTAAGAAGAGCCATCCACCTAGCTTATCTAGCATTGAGTTTTGGTTGGTCAAACAGATGTCGCAATCCACAATGGTCTATCATGAGTACAAATTTCCTTCCTAGGAGGTAATGCCTCCACATTTTCAAGGCATGCACTATGGCGGCCAGCTCTAGATCATGGGTCACATAGTTGTCTTTGTGCTCATTCAATTTTCGAGATTCATAGCAGACTACAATTCCTTCTTGCATAAGGACTCCCTTGAGCCCTTCCTTACAGGCATATGTGCACACGAGGAAGTCATTTTCGGGATCAGCGATCTTCAACACGGGTGCATGGGTCAAAAGGTGTTTCAGGGATTGAAAACTTTCTTCACATTCTTGTGTCCATGTGAATTTATCTCCCTTCTTCTGGAGGGCAGTGATTGGAAAACTAATCTTGGAGAATCCTTTTATAAATATCCTATAGTATCCTGCTAGGCCCATAAAGGATCCGATATTCGAAACATCCTTTGGGGTAGGCCATTCCATGATAGACCTGATCTTGTTAGGGTCTACTGCTACTCCCTCTTTAGATATGACATGGCCCAAGTAATGTATTTGCATCTGGAAAAAGTCGCACTTGCTAAATTTGGAAGAGGGATGATGTTATCTTAGCACTTTAAGCACAAGTCTAAGATGCTCCTCATGTTCCTCTCTATTCTTGGAGTAAATTAATATATCGTCAATAAAAACCAATACAAATTTGTCTAGGAATTTGTTGAGAACATTGTTCATCAAGCACATAAAAGTGGCAGGGGCATTGATCAATCCAAATGGTACTACCACAAACGCATAGTGACCATATCTTGTCTTGAAGGCAGTTTTTTGGATGTATTCACCCTTGATTTGGACTTGATGGTATCCATATCTCAAGTAAATATTTGAGAAGATGGAAGCACCTCACAATTGATCGAACAGGTCATTGATCCTAGGTAAGGGGTACTTGTTCTTTATGGTTACCTTATTGACTTGTCTATAATCT
>SNQJ01S0072295.1:11827-28388 GCA_010110895.2 Picea sitchensis
TTGTCTGTCGTTGGTCCACGTGACTGGTGTCAGGTCCATGCTACAATTGTCTTTGTATGTCGGATAAACTCTGTAGCAAGACTGCATTAATTTCCATTTGCTTCTCTTTCTCTTTTATCAACCTCTCGTTGTCGTCCTTGTAGCTCTGCAATTCGACCATGAGGCTCCTCACAGTCTCAGCNAAGGAGGGTGGTAGAGACCCTCCTTTCATCAGACTCTTCGTCTCTATTGTGGGAGCCATCCCCCACTTTGTGGTGCGTCACCATTCTATGCGTCTGTAGTTTCCCATGGTTGATCGTCCGCTTGTTGTGCAAGAAAAACACTTGTTGTTAGTCAACATTATATTCATTCACAATCAACGCATAATTCTTATTTTTCAAATGCATACACACAATAGGAATTTTCATTCTTAACTTTGAATTTTGATAAAGGGGGTTAGGATAGAGAGTTACTCCTTTTAAGAGTACTTCAAATGGAGTTTCTACGCAACTCGTCCATGAGCCCAAGAAGGCCAAGTGTTGTAACCATGCTCTAATACCAATTTGTCACATACCCACTACGACAACCTAGATTTCTCGTCTTTTCTTCGAGGGACGGAATCCTTGAATTTATATGGGGCCTAGCGCAGACCATCCCTTCCCTTATCCTCCTCCATGTGATTGTTGGCTATGACCACAGGTCTTACCAAAAAGGTGCTTCCATCTTTCGCGTTTCGGGATTTCTGTGTGCGAGCTCTCCCCGACTCCCTGTCCCTTGAAACGCCAAAACCCGAAATGGGGTTAACGAGCTCCTTGGATCCCCTTTTTCCTACTACATGCGATCACCTCAGTGAACACACGCTAACACCAAATGGTGCTACCGGAAATTGACTTTCGATATTCTTGTTGCAAGGAACCCTTGTTCCTTCAATCCCTAAAACCATAAAGCCTGGTATCATCCAGATCTATGGTCCATATCGTCGACTTGATCAATGGCCCAGATTAAATCTTGGTATTCTACCTTTCAGGATTTTGGCAGGGTCTTCACTCATATTTCCTCGATCTCTAGAACCCCGGTGGCTTTGGATCTTCGCCACACGTCCTCTACAAATGGATGGTCCAGATTCTTTCAGGACTCCTCCTTCCTACCACATGACCCTATCCTGTGACCTAGGGCTCATCCATAGAGCGCGTCGGGGTTTCGTATACCAGGATTTTGTGACTTGCGAACACGAGGGGTCTTGCCCTCTGGTTTCCGGGGTGCCGAAACGCCAAAACCTATTCACGCTAAACCGATTCAAGGTTTCGTATACTGGGACTTCGTGACTTGCGAAAATGAGGGGTCTTTCCTTTTGGTTTCCCGGGTGCAGAAACATCGAAACCTATTCACGCTAAACTGATTCGCAGTTTCGTATACCGAGACTTCGCAACTTGCGAAAATGAGAGGTCTTGCCCTTTAGTTTCCCGGGTGTAGAAACGCAGAAACCTATTCACGCTAAACGGATTTGGGGTTTCATATACCAAGACTTCTTGACTTGCGAAAACGAGGGGTCTTTCCCTTTAGTTTCCCAGGAGCCGAAATGCCAAAACCTATTCACGCTAAACCGATTCAAGGTTTCGTATACTGGGACTTCACGACTTGCGAAAACGAGGGGTCTTTCCCTTTGGTTTCTCGGGTGCCGAAACGCCAAAACCTATTCATGCTAAACCGATGGTCCAAATCACTCATGGGTCAATGACCACGATCACGTCGCGATTTTGTGAAATGCTACCCAACCGCCATGTGTCCTCTGTCGATGGACGGTTCTGAATACTTCGTGACTTTCAGGACTTCGTCGAGTCCACTCTCCTGCCTATGCAAGGGTTAATATCGATGGTCAATAGAGCTCTGAAAGATCCTTGCATCTATAGTCCTGGATCCCATCGCTACTTGCGAAGGTTGAATGGGTCGAGGTATTAACGCCTGCGCTCCTCCTCTAGATCCATCGGTCTTGACAAATTTGGGGTATTTCCAAAAGGATTCCAACCGTTCTTCTACCAAATGAGGGGGTAATCTCTTTCGATAAATGGAACTTTCTATCCTTTCTGAGCTTGATTCACGAGATTCAACCTCTCGGGGCTTCGAACTCCCACAACTTCGAAACCTGAGAGCACTACTCTTTCTTGTACAAGGTTTCCAGACTCAGATCACATGATCCTTCAGAGGGTTCTTGGGTGATTATCCCTAGGCTTGGTGACCTGACTGAAAATCCTTCATAATTCGCTGAGCTATGAACTCTGTGATAGGGGTAAGGTAAACTTGTGGGTTTACTATAATGATAGTCTTTTCAAGGAACTCACTCTGGCTCTAGAATGCGAGGAAACTTCCTGGAAGAATGTGTCTTCGGGAAATTAAACCATGACAGAGCGTGAGTCAAGTAGATGGGACAATTCTCAAGGGAAAAAACTTGTATTATGAACTTATTCATTCTATACATAAACTGATTATGGTCATATAAGTATAAACATGCATCCATTATTCCCAATCCAAACACCAGGCAATCACTTCTATACAGAAACCATTTATGAGTGTATAAACATGAGCATGCATCTAGGATATTCAATTCAAAATACAAGNTGACGCGACTGTTGAGAGGGGTGCTCATTTCCACCCAATCGTAGGGTCAGTGACTCCAAATGGATTTACCACTAGCCACCCCCGAGCTAGACCACGATGCTTGAGATTCAGTCTCCTACTTCCAACTCAACGGAAGTCAAGGATGAAGGTTACTCTCCTTCTCCTTTCTTTAGAACTCCCTGTATTTTCAGAGTTCCTCTTGGTTCCCCTTCTGTGATCACTATCGCACGTGCTCTCTCTTCTCGTTCCCCACACTTCCTTTCTTACCTTTTCTGCAAGATTGCATGTGGCACAAATTCCCCTGTCCATGGTCAGGTCTGAGAACTTCTACAAATGCGTGGTTCACCCCCCCATCCCCTCATTAAATCTTGAGGAGCCTCCCCACCTACCATCCTAGTGGGTAATTCATTCCAGGGTCAGAGAGTTGCTTTAGTCTTTGAGCAAGTAAAAACCAGTATGGTATTGGTTTGGTGGAAGTTAACGCAACCATTCCAGGTCCCTTCCACCACCTCTCGTTAGCCATCATGGTCTCTTTTAGCACATCCCCCCTCCCAACAGTCATGCAACACATAAACATAACATAATTTACATTCATCAACCTTTTGTACAAAGGTCCGTCAAATCAAACATTCACATCTTTGAGTTTTCCATAGTTCTTGGTCAATATAGTTATTTTCACAGACAGGGGGAAACAGGGTGTTACAACTACCATAACATCAATAAAGACATTTTCCCCTCCCAACATTATGGGAAACTGAGGAAGGACTCCTAAAGGGTTACTGGTTCTTCTATTAAAAGCGAACAGAGTCTGGGTAACCGACACAAGCTGAGGATAACCCAAAGCTTGCCAAGTAATAGAGGACAAAATACTAACGGATGAACCTTCATCTATCAGTGCATGAGGAATGTCCCGACCACAAACCTGTACTGTAATATTGAAGGTAATATGAGAGGGAAGACGAGGTCCACTTAGCACACCCCAATCAAAAATGATGGCCTCATTACTTGGAGGGGTTTTCACGGGAGAAGGAGGAATGCCCCCCAGCACTGTAGATTTTGTATCAACAAGAAAAACGTGGGAAGAATCATGTTTACTCTCTAGTGGGAGAGTAGGATTGATTGATAACGACATCATATCGACCACTTGGGTTTCATTATCCAAGGGGAGAATGGGGTCAACAAGTGGAAACAAATCAACCGCTTGGGTTTCACTCTTTAACGGGAGAGCGAGATCGATCAAAGATGGGATCGTATCAACTACTTTGTCAACTGGTTCAACTAAGGACATGACCAGATTGAGGACATGATCAACCAGACTGATCGATGAAGGGACCAAAGCAACGACATTGGCACTCGTCAGAGGAGGAGTGGGATTGACCACGTTGGCACTCTTCAGATGAAGGGTGGGACTGACCAATGATGAGAATGGATCAGTCACTTGGGTTTCACTTTTCAGATGAAATGTGGGGTTGATCGATGATGGAATTGGATCAGCTACTTTGGTTAGTGGTTCAACCGAGGATGAAATTATATTGACCACCTAATCAACCAGACTAACCGAGGATGGAACTGAATTGACCATTCCATCAACTAACATTGGGTTGGGGGAAATCATACGATAACCAAATGGGAGTTGAAGATTTTCCAAAAGAGAAGAAGCCTCATCTAGATGAGGACAAAGGTGAGAATAATGATCACCTTCGCATAACATACAAGGAAATTCGACAGTTGTCTTCTTCTTACCAACCTGAACGCCACTAGTTGACGGGGCATTACCACCATGTCTAGCAGAGGCCAATGATGTGGAGGACCACATTTCTAAGCCCATGGGAAGACAGGGGAATTCTCTCAGAAAGTGGTCACCCATTCAAATACTGGAAGGGAATTTGGGTTTTAGATTCTTCGTTTTAATCTTGTCAACCTCATTAGCACTCCCAGTACGATTAATAGTAGCTTCTTGCTTGGATCCAACATCTAATATGTTTGGAGGCTTGGTCCTTTTCAGGTTCTTCTTCTTCTTCTCTTTTTGTTTCTTCTTCTTCTTATCAACCTCGCTACTTTCTTTAGATCTTTCACTAGGTGAAGAAGGAGAAAGGGAAGGAGACTTAATGAGTGAAGAAGGCAAAAATTCGACATGAGGTTGATGTGTGGGTGGTGTACTTACATATGAAGAATTAGGTGCAGCCAAAGAACTGGGAAGATTCGAGTTCAGTGGAGTGGGGAACAACCAAACCGATAATCTGATCATGAGTCCCAGAAGACTCAGTGTGGCAATGTATAGAAGACCAATTTTTCCAAAAGAAGTCAAGAGGAAAGTTTCTCTGGGACAAGCGGATCCTCCATTGGTACTCCCAGGAGTTGATTCCATTAACACTGACTCGACCTAAGGTCCACTAAGTAAAAGAAACAACACATGCTATGAATCTAAAAAGAAAACATTCAAACAAAACTTCCCACAATGAAACCACTAGTTGGTGATGAAATCCAACGTTGCGAGGTCAATATAGGAAGGGGCGGGGATAGAACGGGTGGATCAGTTACATTGGCGACCTACTTAATGGACTTATGCCTTGGTGCAAGATTCCACGCAGTAATTGTGGATTTACCCTCCAAGGAGCCCGAGTGAGTTTGAACAACGTATGTTCCAGGTGCAGTGAGACTTCCCTTCATCGTCACCTTTTGTAAGACCCTGAATATTATGGCTACTAAGGTCACCAACTCACAGTCAGCCCATGGGTGGGTACAATCGACATTCCAGTCTGAACGTATGGGCAGGTTAACAAGTCTGAAATCCTTCGAGAGAACTAAGGACAAGTGGACCAGTAGAACTTCAGAGGACCTCGAACGGATTCGGAATTCACAAAGCACTGAGACTAAATGAAGACAGTTGAGCCTCAAAAAGAACCCCCAATATACGATCTCACTACTACGAACGGTTAAACCAGGGATGGATAATCTTTGTAACTCTCTCGAACGCGACCTTGTGCATAACCCCTATGTGAGAGGGGGATCCCAATAAGCTTATACGAAAATTGGATTTTCTCTCCCTATCGCAAGATGCTAAGTTTTTTTAACAACTTTGGAAAGTTATCCTTTCAACCTATTCCAAATCCCTACACCTTAGGCTAATGTAGGTTTGCTAACAGAAAATGTAAAAATGTCTGATAAATTTTAGTTTAGCGCTTGATTTTAAGGTTGTTGTTTACTCAGAGGTGTATGAGAGTGAAACTGATGAAATTATGACTCAATTCCCAAAACATGCATAAGAAATGATAAGCAATATTTTCTTTCAATGAATGTCTATTTAAGGGAAGGAGAATGGATTTTCCTTTCACTGTCAAACACTAATATGCAATGACCTCATGCAATTGTTCTCAATCAAGAACCCAATACAATGCTAAAATGTTCAGAAATTAGTTCTAGTATCCAAAAACCAATCATGAAAATATATCCTTTTGTTTATATGTGACTGATAATCAATTCGATGCAAGGCTTCCTATGTTAATCAAACTTCAAGATCTATGAGATTTAAGCAATCAAAAGAAAATTTCACATAAACAAAAACACACCCTCGTTGTGATCAAACAAGAAAAAAAAAGAAAACCAAATTCAAACATGAGGAAATGCTTGGAGAAAAGACCTCAAAGGTCAAAATGAAATAGTGAATAGATCTTTGAATTTCCTTACAACAACTTTCATTCAATCAGATAAGTGAAAAAGAAGTAGATCGACTCAAAATTTCAAGGAAGAAGAGTGACTCAAAGCAAGGAAAATAGATGTCAAAAATCCAAACAAAACATCATCAATCCTTAGAAACCAAATAGTTGGAGGCTAAACAAGGACACACTGAGATGATAATAACCCTGAGCAGATGAAAAATAAAAAACTAGACTCAAAGATCAACTCCCAAAAAGGTTTTTAGTAGAAAAATACTAGCGCTATGTTGTCAAAGGTACCCGAGTGTTGCAACGCTCTATGGGAGCCTGCAAGGGAGTGCCAACACTCAGGTTGTAGAGGCAGGGGAGCATTGGCCTCTCAGAACTCAAAAAACTTGCCCAAAAATATAAAAAAACTTAGGAAAATACAGAAATTGAGTCTGTATGGAATGAATCCAAGAGCCAAAAACACATCTAAGAATCAAAAACACAACATGAATAATATCTAAGGGTGAGAAAAGGCAAAAAACAAGACCAAGGAAGGAAACCAAAAATGAAAGCTTCGCTCCCTAGTGGAGTCGCCAATTTCTGTTACAGGAAAGTCCTCCTACAGACAGGTGAACTTCCTCTCAGATCTAGACCCCTATAACCAAGACAGAAAGGTGCTAAGTTTGGTCACTGAAATCCCTTTAAACATAGCTAAACTAATCTATAGAGAAGAGGAATAAGATGTACCTTTTTATGATGTTTTTCCTCTTCCAATGCCAAGTTGAGCTCTGATCCACAAGCTCTTCAACAGGTCCTGCAATCCAATCAAAGACAAAGCATGCTTCCTATTCTACTACGATTAGTTTGAAAATAGATCTATCCATTAAAGACAAGTTCATGTAGGCATACACAATGTTGAAGGAAACATGCCAAGCACATGTATTAATGATAACTCAATAGAGATACTTACAGACCTTTGATGTAGATGCAACAACCTCACCAAGATTCCTTGTCCAACCCCTTGCTCAAATGATCCACAAACAAAATGACTATGTTTCACCGATTATCTCCCTGATGAGATCATAAGTTTGATGCCTTCAATGTCTCCAATACCACTTCTCATGATATCATAAGTTTGGTATCTCTAAAACTCCATCCATTTCACCATGAGAAGGCCTCCTTATATAAGCTTGGAGAGACCCAACCACCTTAGATATTCTTGGGATAGGTTTAGGATCCTTCTCCATCAGCTGTGGATCTTCCCTAAGATCCAGCCTTGACCTCAGATTCAAATCCAACCAACACCGGAGATGAGGGATATTTTTCTCTTATTTTCCTCAACAGCCCAAGATTTCCTCAAACAAGTCAGCGCTCCCCCAGAATGGGGCACAGAGTGTTGAAATTCTCCCCCAAAGGAGGGCAAGGAGCGTTTGAACTCCCTGATAGTGGGTAGGGGAGTGTTGCCCAAAATTTCCTCAAAAATTCCCAGCACTCCCCCAGAAGGGTGCACAGAGTGCTGGAACGCTCCACCAAAGAAGGTCAAGGAGCGCTGGCACTCCTTGACAGTGGGTAGGGGAGCACTGGCCTTCAAAATTCATTTTTACGTGGTTTTTTTCATGGAAAAATCTTTGTACTCTTCATCAAATTATTTCTTCTTCTTTAACTAGTCTTTGAGGGTGTCTTCAAGTGTTCCTTATGAAGTCATTCGAGACACGACATGGGAAAAATGATTGTATGATGTCTGTGACACTTGTGGCCAAAATGCGACACTTTCGACACTTGTAATGACGACAATAGGTCATCTTTGAAATGAGTAATTTTGATGTGTAACAACGATCGAAATTTGTTCTTCCATAGATGGACGATCCTATCTTGTCCAGACGTTTCAAACAAATCGACGGCCATGACTTGATCTGCAGTTGAGTGGACAATTCTTGTTCACTTTTGGAATTCTATTCTTTGGGACTCTAGTCATTGCAGTCATTCAAATCTCCCGGAGTAAATTTCGTCGAAGTGCTTATTAGCACTTTCTGCTTGATAACCTCCACAAGTCTAGGATCTAGGACCATGGGATTAACCATTCCAAGTGTTTGATCTAACGGTCATGATTCATCCTGGAGGATCTTAGATTAACAGTTATCATTGACTTCGGCCTTTGACACTTCGGGTAGTTGTTGGTTTCCCCCGAAGGACAACCTCCCAGAGTGACGTAACTTGCTAATGTCACTGCTAACTTGGCACTGGATGAGTGGCTACCACGTGTCACTTAGATTCATGAATTATGTAACCTTAAAGTGCCAACTAGACCTAGACACTTGTCACCTTCTGATTGCACCATGTGTCCTTTCTAACGTGGTCTGTTGACATGGATCTCCTGAAGTGGCACATATCCTCCTTATGGATCTAACGGTCGTAGGTTTATCTGAGTCCTTGATCCAATGGATGTGATCATTTCATTTCGGCCTTCGGGACTTTGGGTTATATGATACCATTTCCCAAATCTCCCGAAGTGAGATTCGTTAACTAAACCTTGAGCACCTTGACTTCATCTAATGATCCTTGTTTGACGTGAACAACCTAACACGATCCAACGGTTGTCGGGATTTTTTCTATTTCGGGATCTCATGAATCCTTGATCCAACGGCTGTGATCAGTTCTAGATCAATGGTCTAGATTCATTTCGGTATTCGGGACTTTGGGTTAGTCATTCTCAATTCTCAAATATCCTGAAGTGATATTCGCCAACTAAACCTAAAGCATCTTGTCTTCATCTAACGATCTTTTTTTGATGCGAAGAGCCTAACATGATTGAATAGTTGTCGGGATTTCGATTGTTTCGAGATCTCGTGAATCCTTGATCCAACGGCTGTGATCAGTTATAGATCAATGGTCTAGATTCATTTCAGCATTTGTGACTTTGGATTATTTCGCTCCCACTTTCCAATTCTCCCTAAGTGAAATTCCTCGATTAAACCTCAAGTATCTTGACTTCATCTGACGATCCTGGTTTGTCCTTAAATATACATCAGTGGACAAGATTCTCCCTCGATTCTTTTGTAGTTTTAATGTGGGGATTTCAATCCTAAATGCGTTTCTTTAATGCACTTTCCCTTCTGAGCTTTGATTAACATTTCTTGCTTCTGATTTATTTCATCGCTATTTCTCCTGATCTTTTTAATAATTATTTGTGCATTCATTTATGCATTGATCTTCAGTTGCTAGCCCTCCTGAGTTATTAATTCCTTGTACTTCGTTATTCCTTATGTACATGGATTCTTTGCATGCTACCTCTCCTGGGATTTAGAATCATAGGATCATTGTTGATCCTATCGTGATCAACAGTGATCATGAATTGCTTCTGCCACAAGGTGATATTCCTTTTCCCCAAGGTGATCTTTCTTTTCTTAAATTTATTCTACATGTTGGACTCATGTTGCCATCAATGACAACACATAATCAATGACAATATGTCCAACCATCTCCCCTTTTGTCATTGAGGGAAACACACCAACTTCATACACAAACTCCCCATGTGATGATGCTTCTCTCCTTTGAAGTTACTCTCCCCCTTTGACATCAATGACAAAGGGTTGCTCCCCCTATGATTAATATTTGTATACTTGTATGCTGCTGACCAAAATCTGAACTTGCGTAACTCCCCCTGCAATCATGCTCTGCCTGCCATAACTGAATGACTCCCCTGTGAATTTACTAACTGCTTATCTCATCCCATTGGAATATTTGTGTTCAAATATGTGGTCTTTTTTATACCAATTTGTAGTGATCAAGTCTTTCAAACCTTAATCTAATTACTTTCTTATTTGATAACCAAAATACTCCCCCTGAGTTTTTACTAACTTTCCTTTGTCAAATAGAACAAGAGTATGGATTTTACTGATTTTGTTTTTTATCTGCTTCTTATTCTTCTTTGATATTTCACAGGAATATCAATCGAGGATTGATACCAATTTTGTTATCAATTGATCTTTGTTGAATGATACCCCTTGAAATTCTCTGCTACTTTTTATTTTCTCCCCTTTTTACAAAAGTGACAAAATATCTTTTCTTTCTCCTTCTGAGGTCCTACTCCCCCTAAGGTGATGCTCCTCTTTGTCAATTTTCTCCTTCTTGTATTCTACAACTAACCCTACCAATGATTTTTCTTTTGACTACTAATCTTTAGATTGTTAAGATTTTCCATATGTTATTTTTAAAAACTCTTGGCATAATCCTTTGATTTTGTAGAAACCAATTTAAAACTTATTTTTGTATTTTATTTCTTTGGCTAACAAATTATGACATCATCAAAATTTGATATTGTCCCATATTCTTCTATAGGAACTTCCCTTTCTTGAGCTTGATCTATTTCCTATTGAATTTCGCATTCTTTATTAGGACCTTCACCCATCATTTTCTTATTATTAATTTCTTCATTTCCAGGTGTAATATCATTTTTCCTACTTTCTCTTTCAGATTTTCTTCTCCATATCTCTTTATGAGATAGTTTTCCTTTTGGACCTTTTCTTTCTAATTGTGTTTTTGGAGATTTGTTATCTCCTTTCTTCTTCCAAATTTTATTAGTTTTTCTCACTTGCTTGAATTATTTATTTAGGGATTGACTTTGTGAACTCTTGCATCTTTGGGATTTGTGCCCAAACCTATCACAGTTGTAACATTTCATTGTATGAAAAACAAATTGTGTTCCCAACAAAATTGCATCTCCAACATCTAATTGAGTGTCTGGATTTTCCTACATATCCTTTCTCTAGTTTCTTGCAGTCCATTGCTTTATGACCAAAGTTATGACAAGAAAATCAATAGCCATTGGAGGTGTTTCCATTCTTGAATTTATTTTGGCTTGAGAGATCCGTCTTTTGATTTTCTTCTTCATTTTTACTTATATAGCTTCCTTTCTTAACAAAGTTCATGGCTTGTAATTGGTTTGTGATTGCACCATTTCCTTTTCAGAAGGATGATCCTTTCCTATGTTTGTAAATGGTTATCCACTTGTCATTGTATTCTTTCTTATTGTATCCAAGGCCAGTTTTGTCATTAGATGATATTTGACTGTTCCAAATATTATTTAGGATAGTTGAGCTATTTTGGAAATTGACAGTCTTGTTTGTCTTTTCATTCATCTTTTTGAGATTGACTATTTCTAATTTCAACATGTGACATAATTCTTCCCTTTTGGATGATTGCATCCTCTAGGGTTCTTCATTTTTCTTGGCATCCTTGAGTTGAATATTTATATTTGCGTTATTGTATTCATTTATCTTCTTAAGGTTGATCATATTTTATTTCAACTCCAGGGCTTCTTCCACTTCCTTAGCATGTTCAAGTTGAGTCTTTATATTGATGACTATTTCTTCTGTCTCAACCAAGAGTTCTTTTCATTTAATAGTTTTATCATATGTCTTCAATTCTTCCATATTTTTTGTTAGATCAAAAACTTTAGTTTTCAATATTTTGATTTCTTCCTCATATTCTAGCTGAATCCTTTTGAGATTGATGGCTTTTAATTCAAACATTTGGAAATATTCTTCCTTTTTAGTTAATTGGATCTTCTGGGCTTCTTCCTTTTTCATAGCTTCTTCAATTTGAATAATTATATCTTCATTAGTACTTTCATTTATCTTTTTGAAGTTGTTCATTTCTGATTCCAACATGTGGTAAGAATTTTATTTTTCTTTGTCTTCTAGCTGAACTCTATGTTCAATCTCTTCATAGCTAGATTGATCTAACTGTTGAAGTCGAAACATGTCTTTCTGTTGAAGTTTCTCCAACTCTTCTATAGTGCACATAGTTGTGTACTCAATATTTTCAATAGCCTCCATATGAACTTTAATATGTATATCATCTCATGGTTCCATACGAATCTCTTTTATTGCAACTGTAACATCAGTCTTAATATTATGTAATTTTTCTTTAGTGATCACTGAGATATGCCTCAATTCCTTGATGAGGTTGTATTCTTCATTGTTGACTGAGGTTTGTATAAAAACTTACATTTCATCCTGATTAGAAATCTCTTTCTCTATATTATGTTCTTCAATCTGATAGGAATTCATCTTTTCTTTATCTTGTTCCTTATCTTGATAAGAATTCTCCTCTTCTCAGTTTTGTTCTTTATTCTAACGGGAATCCTCTTTATATGAGTCTTTTTCATTACTTTAATAGTATTTCTCTTCTTCTTATGTTTTATTTTGATAACAATTTTCTAGTTGGAGCCGTAATTCTTTAGAAGATTTGTAGTGTCTCATCTTTTCTTTGAATTGGTCTGATAATCCATCCTGGATTGCTTTTAAGGATAATGAATTATTTCTCCTTGCTTCCTTTGTAGTTTTGTTTTTTCTCTTTTAAGTAGTTAAGTGTCAGGGATTACTTACTACGAAATCCCAAACTCTAGATCCTCTTGACTTCAGATATCTTTTCATATTTTCCCTCCATGATGAATAATTTGTTCCACCAAATAAGGGAGCTTCATTTTTGGAGATACCCATTTGTCCACCCATTTCTTCATAATCTACCTTCCAGTGTTTAAAATATGTTGAAGGCACCCTCTCTGATACCAATTGTTGAAATATACACTTGACACTAAGAGGGGGGGTGAATCAATGTCACAAAACTTTGGACAATTTTCCACTGTTCACAAATTAATTGAACACCATATATTTATTTCAATTTATCAACCAATATATAAAAGAATAAATATTTTATTTATTTATTTAACTTGAATTAATACATAAGATCAATCTTCATCTTCAAACAATTATGAGAGACCCGGATCTCTGTTACAAGACCTAGCTTGTAGTTCTTAGACCCAACTAAGAAATGAGGAATCCAACCCTCATAACAAGTCCCAGCCTGTTGATCTCAAATCCAATTGAGATGTGAGGAATCCAATCCTCATACAAGACCCAACATGTAAATAGGCACCAACCTGATAGAATGAACCTTCATTCAATCCATTATATATAAATATATATACTTCAACAAATTCAACTACTTCTTTTGTTCATCGTACTTCTTTGTTTATATAGTATCCTAATAGGTATGAGTTTGAAGCATTATGTCCCTTTGTTTGAAACATTACACCTCTTCATTTGAATTAATAATAATAATTTCTATTTTTATTATTATTATTATTATTATTATTATTAGTTTGATTTAATGTTTTCAAATCCCTTGTTTTGCATTTTATTTTGTTCTAGCTAGAAACCTATCACTACAAATGTTGCAGAAATCGTTTTCTATAGAGGCTTTTCCTTAAAACCATGTTTTTCATATGACCATATGCATAGAACCATGAGACTATTAATTTAAGCATTGCCTCTTCTTTCACCCAATCTTGTTATCTCTGAAGTGATATCATTTGGAGTGTTATATTTCGAGCAACTTCAATTCATGGTTTTAATCCTCATCGTTGATCATGATTTTATATCAATGGTCATATCATTCTTTTAAAAGACTTATTTCTCACATTTTATTATCCTTATCTAATGGTTGGGATCCAATCATGAGATGGACAGTTTTCATTTCCTCCGGTACTTCGGGGCTTCAGGGGTTTTTTCTTTTTATAAACTTCCTATTCTCCCAGACTAAATTTCATCAAAGTGTTAATCTTGAGTTGACGTGTGTCCATAAACTTCAACGGTCCAAATGTTATTTCGAAGCTTTGGTACTGTGGGACTCTGGGTTACAAGAATTCTGAGTAGTTCAATTCCTCTGGAATGATAGCCTACCAAATAATTCATAAAGAGGTGGTGACCTCTTGTTGTCAATTAACACCTCCTCTTAGACTATCCTTCCACTATGCTTGATTAATGGTTGAGAACGCTCTCGAAGTAGATCAACGGTTAGCGTTACTTCATCATTTACGCTTTACTCTATCCTTTCACTATACTTGATCCAATGATTGTGACTTAATAAAACACTGATATGGACAACCATTATTTACTTCGGGACTTCGGGACTTCCAACCTCTGCAATCTTTCAACCTTCTGTAGTACATTTTGCGGAAGTAGATCAGACGATCGATATTTGTTCTTCCGTAGATGGATGCTCCTAGATTGTCCAGAGGTTTCAAACAAATCAACGTTCATGACTTGATCTGCAATTCAGTGGACGATTCTCATTCACTTAGGGAATTCGACGCTTCGGGACTCCAGTCTTTGCAGTCATTCAATTCTTCCAGAGTAAATTTCACCGAAGTGCTTATTAGCACTTTCTGCTTGATAACCTCCACAAGTCCAGGAGCTAGGACCATGGAATTAACCATTCCAAGTGTTTAATCTAATGATCATGATTCATCATGGAGGATCCTAGATCAACGATTATCATTGACTTCATCCTTCGGCGCTTCAGGTAGTTGTTGGTTTCCCTCGAAGGACAACCTCCCGGAGTGACATAACTTGTTGACGTCACTGCTGACTTGGCACTAGCCGAGTGGCTTCCATGTTTCACCTAGATTCATGAATTACGTAACTTTAAAGTGCCAACTGGACCTAGACATTTGTCATCATCTGATTGTGCCATGTGTCCTTGTTGAGGTGGCCTACTAACATGGATATCCTGACATGGAACATGTCCTCCTCTTGGATGTAACAGTCATAGGTTTATCTGAATCCTTGATCCAACGATTGTGATCAGTTCATTTTGACCTTCAGGAATTTGGTTTATACACTCTCATTTCCCAAATCTCCCGAAGTGATATTCATCGACTAAACCTTGAGCACCTTGACTTCATCTAACGATCCTTTTTTGACCCAAACATCCTAACACGATACAACAATTGTTGAGATTTTGGCTATTTGGGGATCTCGTGAATCCTTGATCCAATGACTGTGATCATTTCTAGATCAATGGTCTAGATTCATTTCAAAATTCAGGACTTTCGGTTATTCGTTCCCAATTCTGAAATATCTCGAAGTGAGATTCACCGACTAAACCTCGAGCATCTTGTCTTCATATAATGATCCCTTTTTGACATGAACAACCTAACAAAATCCAACGGTTGTTGGGATTTCGGTTGTTTTGGTATCTCGTGAATCCTTGATCCAACGACTATGATCAGTTTTAGATCAATGGTCTAGATTCATTTCATCATTTAGGACTTTGGGTAATTTTTCTCCCACTTCCCAATTCCCCCGAAGTAATATTCCCCAATTAAACCTCGAGTATCTGTTGGAAGATTGGTTGTTGTCATTGATGTCAACCCTAGTCATGGGTTTTGGACCGCAAGATTGATGAAGGTATTTTGACATGAAGGAAAATGCACATGCAGATACAACACCCGTGGATGGATAGTATACATCATGTTGTTTCCGGTGGTATGTGGCACGTCACGTGGATCCTCATGGTTGAGGAGAAATGAATTTTTGAAGATGACAAAGTGAATTGAAGAAGGAAGTACATGTAGGCCCTGGAGATAATTAAAGAAAAGAATTACAAAATAAGAAAGTGTCAGGTCGGCCCTAATTTTAAAATGAAGTGACATAAATGGTATAAATAAACATCATTATACATTCATTTGATGAAAGTCGAATTTCATAGGTAATAAGAAGAAAAGAAGGCTGGATTTCAAGGGAGGATGAAGTCTTTTGGTGATGTGTTCTAAGGTATGTTATTTTCAGGTCATCTTACCATTTTTTCTATAACGTTTTTTTTAGAATGATTCAGATGGTTAAATTGCTATGGTATTGATAAGACATATCAAGGTACCTCTGGTAAACATTTCAGCTCTTTATTTGCTATAATTATAGAGATACACTCTGTGGAAGATAGGGTTTGTGACCAGTCCTAAAGCTAGTCAATAAACATATGTTCCAGGTAAAACAGTCATAACTTCTTCATAGAGAATCCAAAAGAAGTGGGACAAATTTCATTTGAAATAGTACGGACTGTAGTTTCTTTTGTGCAAGTTTCAGAAACGGATGTTAATTATTGAGCGTGGGGCATTATGTGCAAGTTCACTCTCCTGAATAGACCATAATTGAATAAAGTCTACCATTGTTTCTATAACCTCGTTTTGGGGAGGATTCAAGGAGTGAAAATTGGAGGAGTTTTAGAAAATACATTGAGTAATATTATCTACAGGATCAGAGTACTCCAAGAATTGAAGAATTGTAGAAATTGAAAAAGTCTTAGGAAGCTTTATCAGGTTCTATGTGATGATTGGTTGATGGTGATGATTAAATGTAAAGTTTTATTATCTCTCATATATTCTTGGGTGGAAGGAAGGGGCAAGGATGAAGAGTTAAACTCTCTCTTGATATTGGAGGATTGTATCTTCCTCTTGGAGGTTTATCCCTCCCTTTACA